>PITA01031111.1:0-15667 GCA_004023965.1 Spilogale gracilis
TTTTTTTTTTTTTTTTTAAGATTTTATTTATTTGACAGACAGAAACACAGCCAGAGAGGGAACACAAGCAGGGGGAGTGAGAGAGGGAGAAGCAGGCTTCCCGCGGAACAGGGACCCCGATGTGGGGCTCGATCCCGGGTCTCCAGGATCATGACCTGAGCCGAAGGCAGTCGCTTAACCAACTGAGCCACCCAGGTGCCCCAGGGCACACATTTTCAATAACAAGAAGAAAAAGTATCCTTTGTATTATTCTTTGATTTTTTTTTTTTTTTAAAGAAAGACTTTTTCAGCCAGAGCTGTCAGGCAGAATTTTAGAAGTGGTAAAAAGTTCTAGGGAGTCTTTAAGGAAGGCATGGGTGAGTAAATCCCGTAACATTTGCCTACATCAAAGACCTAAAGAAATGACAAATTCCAGAGAGAAGAAGGGCTCCGAGCTGGTGGCTGAGCATATCCTCAGGGAGATTTTAACCAGCATGAAAACGAGCACGTAGCAGAGGGTCATCCTGATGTCCAGGTGTCCCCCAGTTATGTGTTTGGATAGTTCCCAGGCCCCTGTGGATGCCTGAACCCAGAGTCAGAACCCAGCCCTCTACAGACTGCTTCTCCCTAGCACACAGACCTATGATAAAGTTTCATTTGTGAATTAGGCACAGTAAGAGAGTCATAATACTAATAATACAATAGAACAATTACAACAATATACACTAACAAAAGTTATGTGAATGTGGTCTTTCAAAATACCCTACTAGAGGGTACTCACCCTTCTTGTGACCACGTGAGATGACAAAATGCCACATGACTGAGAGAAAGGGAGGTGAGTGACGTGGACCCTGTGACCTCAAGCAAGGCTTCTGTTGAACTTCTGAGGGTTGGTCAGAGGCAGAATGGTCACTTGGGGATCGCAGTTGACCGCAGGAACTGAAGGAGGAGACCTCCGATGCGGGGAGAGGTGCTATTCTACTTCATCATCCTTGCTGAGAAAAGCCGAGGGAAAAATAAAATCTTTCAGGAAGATACTCTCTGCCTCGGGTCCCTCGGTGTGGGCCACATTCAAGAAAGGCGGCCAATTCCTGGATCTCTAGGCCTCGTAGGCAATCCTGTCCTCTGCTCCACATGAGAGATTCCTGAAAGAAGCTACATTTCAGGGGACTCAGGGGACTCAGGGGGCATTCTCAGTATTGGGACTGCCTGGGAACTATTAATAGCGATAAGCTTCACTCCATGCAGAGCAAGTGTGGCGTGGTGTCAGAACGCTGCCTTGGACCCAGCAGCCAGCTCTGTGAGATTCCTTAGGGCAGCCAGGGCTGCCCGAGTCGACGCCAAAACATGGCGACCCTTGGTTGCTAACTGGGCTTCCTTCTGCATTCCATCTGGAGTTCTCTGGTAAACAGAGGGGGATCTTTTGGCTGAGGCCTGGGTTCTGAGGGGAACATCTCCTTTCTCATAAGCGAACATAAGTTGAGGGGATCTTGACCCTCTCTAGTCAGTCGGATATAATAAAACTGAGCATTTAAATGCACTGTTAAGAAGATACAAAAACAAGGGGCTCCTGGGTGGCTCAGCTTGTTAAGCTTGGGACTTTGGGTTAGGCTCGGGTCCTGATCCCATGGCTTGTGAGTTCAAGCCCCAGCATGGACTCCCTGCTCAGCAGGAGTCTGCTTGGATATTCTCTCCCTCTGCCCTCCCCCTACTCATGCAAGTGCATGCTTTCTCACTTTCAAATAAATAAATAAATCTTCAGAAAAAGAAGAAGGAGAAGGAGAAGGAAAAGGAGGAGAAGGAGGAGAAGGAGAGGAAAGGGAAGGAGAAGAAGAAGAAACAAAACAAGATGGCTGGTCAGGCCCCAAGAGGGCCTGGGCCTAGGTCTGCTCATGTGCTCTTCCAACACGCAGATAAAGAGAGGTCTGGCACACCTGGATGGCCCAGTAGGTTAAGCCTCCACTGTGACTCAGGTCATGATCTCAGTGCCTGGGGACTGAGGCCCATAGTGGATCCACACTCACTGGGGAGTCTGTCTGAGGATTCTCTCCCTCTCCCCTTTTTGTGCTTGCCCTCTCTCCCTCAAATAAACAAATTTTAAAAAGAAAGAAACATCTACAACCACGTCTGACCTTTGAGCAGTGTGCCATTCACTAGTAAATAATCCTATCTCTGCCTTGGGTCTGACCCTTTCAAAATAGCACCACACTGTCTTGAAGTGAGGCAGGGGAAGTTCCCTTTGCCCTCACAGTTAGGTGGCACCTGCCGCGAGAAATGAGAGCCTAGGGAAACAAGAATGGTCTAGCCTGTAAGAGGAATGTATCATCATTCCTAAAGGGCCTTTAGTCATCGCTGTGATGGCTTTTTACAGCTAGCACATGGGTGAGCATTTGGGGTTGAACTAAATGCAAACATAGCTCAGAATAACAGAGAATCAAATGACGTTAACGTTTTTAATGCCACTTGGGAAGATATTTCACAAGCTGTGGTTGGAAACTAAAAAGCCTCTCCGTGTATGAACTACTCATATGTTTTCCCTCAATCTACTTATGAAGACTATGGACTTGGGGGTGATTTATGATCAAACTGAAAGATGAACAATTTTCCAAAGCACAGATTTTCTATTGACGTTTTTTATTTCATATTTCTGGACAATTTTATTGTCCAGTGCAACACAGAATGAATACTTCCCATAACAGAAATTGTATTTTTTAAAAACAAAGAGATTATATTTTGAAATTTTGATGTAATGTAATGTATCTGTTTTTCTAGAGAGGCAGATAGCTTAGCAGTTAAGAGTAGAGGGCCCAGGATCAGAAATCCAGGGCTATGAATTCTGGCTCCATACCAGTAGCTGCCCAGGTTGGGGCAAGTTACTTAATTCTCAGTGACTCTCTGGTGCTCATCTGTAAATTAGGATAATAAGAGTATATTCAATAAGGAAATTCAGCGAAATAACCCATGAAAAGATTTAACGTGGTGCTCAACTAGCAGCACTAGTAGCCGCTTGACATGATCAATTGCATTATGTTACAAAACATGTTAGTAACATGTTTCCTATTGCTGGTTATCTGTACAAACCAATGTGGCAAAATGAATTCAGTTTTCACCTATTCTTTATTCTCACAGGGACAAGAAACTGAACTCAAATACAAAGACCTCCTTTCTGAACTTGACGAGCACCCTGAAAATAAGCTCGATTTTGAAGATTTCATGATTTTGCTCTTAAGCATCACTGTAATTTCAGATTTGCTGCAAAATATATGGAGTGTAAAAACTGTGAATTAAATGGGTTTAAATGTGAAGTTAGAATAATGGCAGTAGACAGTGTTAAATGTTTAAATGGTTTTCTTTCTGTTTTACTTTTAATTAATTGAGCTTACTGATCATGAATCTGGAATAGCCAGGGATGGTTCTGATGGCTATATTTAGATCCAGTGTAACTCCAAAAGTATATGCATACTCTTCAGGATGTTTGAACATTGTAGTGTCTGGGTGCTTTATAATAGGATAGATCTGATACACTGAATATCAGATTGCTTCTATTTAATCATTAATGAGTTACAACACTTTCCTTATAGTCATTGGCTTCTTCATTCATTCATTTATTGACTGATGTTTGTTGAGCCTCTACTTGATGTCACTGCTAAAGATATAGTAATGAACTAGCTACATAATCTCTGCCCTCAGAGATGACTGCAGAAGTCTAGTAAAAGAGGTGAACATTTAACAATGTATTAGTCAATTGCACTTACAGTATAATTATAACCATGATTAGGGCATCAGGATACTAAGTTTATTAACTGACATGGGCTCAAAGTTCAGAGAAAGTTTATTGCCATTCTGCAAAAGACAAAAGTACCCAGAGGGGAGAGAGATTAATGGTTACCAGAACTATGGGGGGGGGGGGAGTGAGGTTGTTCACAAATTGACTGCTCACATTTGCCAAACTCTTAGAAATGTACACTAAATGAAAAGGACAAATTTTGCTGTATGTGAATTATACCTAAATAAACATGACTTAAAACCCAAACACCGTAATATCCTTGTAATGTCTGTCAACTTTCTGTTGCCAAGCAACAACTTTCTGAGAATGTCTTCTAAAAAGCGGGTATAATATTTCAAGGACCCGCATCCCCTATGTCCATGCCTGTGCTCCTGAGTTTAAATTATACACACACACACACACACACACACGCGCGCGCGCACGCGCGCGCATGCACACGTCAGTGCCTGAGTCTTTGAGACAGACTTTCCCAAAGATATTTGCTCATTTAAAATTACTGTAGCTTCTTGGGACACCTGGGTGGCTGAGAGGGTTAAGCCTCTGCCTTGGGCTCAGGTCATGATCTCAGAGTCCTGGGATCGAGTCTTACATCGGGCTCTCAGTGGGGAGCCTGCTTCCTCCCTCTTTCTCTGCCTGCCTCTCTGCCTATTTGTGATCTATCAAATAAATAAATAAAATATTTTTAAAAAATTACTGTAACTTCCAAAATCCCACCATCTTATCTTGCCTTTTCTTCCTAGCTCAACACCATAAGCCTCACATACATATGGATAAAACCCTTTCAGGAGGCAGACCTGTACCCTTGCTGTCACCCTATAGTGTTCCCAATCCACCGAGATCCAATTCCTTGGCCCTTTTCACTTTCCACACCTCAGACATTCTAAATATAAGGAAAAGCTCCAGACTTTACCCTCTATCACCATTTTAACAGGAAGTACAAGTGTTCAACGGGGCTCATGCAAACTGTCAGGCACCCTTTTAGGGGCTTTACAAATATTAACTCATTTAACCCCCATAACAACCCTCTGAGGTAGGTATTAGTATTATCATCTTACAGATGAGGAAACTGAAAGATAGAGGTTTTGATTTTCCCCAAGTCACATAACTGGCAGGTTTGAGAGAATTCTGCCCTCTCTGTGGGCATTGCTAATTTTGTTTTAATATTAGACTTCATCGTGAGCAATAATATTATAACTCAACAGAAATAACTGTGCACATTTCAGGCACGGAGCAAGAGAGAGGCACCAGCTGGGTCCTGGGAACCATTTGGCATCCCTCAAATAGAACTCTGTGGGCTGCTCTCCCTCAAAGCCCTTTGTATCCTAGTCACAAGTAGCTGAATACGGCAGTCTTGGTGACCAATGAAAAGGTCAGATTCACACCTTTCAGAGAAAAAAAAGAGGTGCCGGCCAATGGTGTGATGAGGAATCTTGGAGCCATTCCAACCCCCTGGGATCCAAGTAAGAATTTTTGAAAATCCACCCCAGATGGAAAGTCACGCTCCTCTGAGGAGGATATCAATTATAGAATCTATTTTAGTTTGATGCAAAGAATGAAAAGAGAGCCAAAGCACATGAAGCACTAGTGACAGATAAATCAATAAGCATGATGCAAAGACACTAGATCACAAAGGCTTCCCTCAATTCTTGGTGCTAGTCCCAGAACCATGAGTTCTACTCTTAAGACAGAGGTGCCATCTTGAAATGTTACTGGTCATCAAAGGTGAGGTCATGAACGCAAATCTGTCTTGGGATCTCTTGGTTGCAAGGAACAAAACCCATTCAATCACACACACACACACACACACACACACACACACACACACACAGAGGAAGGGCTATATTTATCACAGGGGCATATACTGAAGTGAAAGATCAGAAAATGCAATTAATGTGCACAAAATACTGGAAACAGTAATAGAAAGCAAGTCCAAGGTTTTGTGCTTAGTTTCTCTTAAATGAATTGGTTTCTTGTCTCTGCATCTGTCTACATCTGGTCATCGTTCTGCATTGTGATCCTCCCCACCCCTCCAGCTATGCTCCCTCATTCTCATTTCTATCCCTATCTCTGTTCCCCTTTTTATCTCTCTCAACCAGTTCTTTTCGCTTCTTAGCACAAGAGCAAAGACAGCGTCCCCATTGCTAACTTCACCTCTCTCTCTCTTTAAATGCTCAACAGACACTCAGTAGCAGCTCAGAAACCCAACCCCAATCCCCAAGAGAAAGAATCTGATTGTCTGCATTTAATCTAGTTGTCTGCATTTAGGGAAGCAAATCACATGCCCACGCAGCAGGGACTGTGGGAACTGAGTCTTTGCAAAGTGTATGGGCAAGTTCTCAAAGAAAGAAGGGAGTAGCTGGGGAAGACATGATCGACAGGGGAAATTAACAAAAAACCTCTAATACAAAATCTGTAACATGGACTAGAAGATAATGTTATTTGCTTCTCAGGTATGGTCTCAGTAAAAGCCTCTTGATGGAATAATCTCATTTGTTATTCTAAGTGAAGCCTGTCTCACATTGTCACTGTATGAAAGGAGCTAACCTCAGCCTCCCTGGGAAGTTTTCCTGTGATTAAATATAGTTAAAATATTCTTATCCAAGAGCTGCAAGTACCCTTGCAATTTGGTGTGTGTGACAGAAACATACCCAGTCCTAGAACCCCTAATTTTCTTTATTCTACCATCTAAAAATGGGTCCAAGTATGAGATCAGGAATTGTGCTTTAAATAGTCCTTTGTAAAAAAGTGGAAAGGGCTGGAAGAGAACCAGCAGGAGTCCTGCTCATCAGCTGACCTTCAGCATCAGTAGAGCTAATGAGTGCTCCTGGGGAGACCAGTCTGTTGAACCCAGAAAGGGTGGCCCAGCCCATGGACAGGGGGAGACCGTGACCCCATGATTTATTATGCTATTCTCCTTTCCTCTAATTCCAATCTAGCCTATGTGGACTCACATCTCCCTTTGATCTTCTCGGGATACAACTGTACATAATCAAATTCCAGAGATGCGTGGCATAAAGTGGGTCTGGGCATTTCTTCCCCTCCAGCACACTTGAGGAATACCATGCAGTCTTGTTACAAGTTTTCAATACTTGAGCCACAATTCTGAATGTAAAGAACAGTGAACACCCTGATGCTTTTTCAGTCATTTGCTGACAACATAGGAACTATACCTAAAGAGAAGCTTGTTATGGTCTTGATTTCCCCCACTGTGTGTGAGTGTTCAGACTGTGTCACTGGGAGGGGCTCTGTCCCCAGAGAAATTATTGACTCAGACAAGTGGACAGGACAGACAGAAGACTTTGACTCTGGTCCAAGCTCTGCCACCACCAGCTGTGTGGCTCTGACAAGCTCCTCCACATTTTGAATGAGCCTCATGTTTTCTCCAAGAGCAATCTGGGATCAGAATAAGACGAGTTTTCTTAAAGACATTACTGTAAGACTCAGAGAAGCACATGAGTCCTTCAGGGATACGAAGGCAGCCTGTAGACATGGGTCTTCCCTTCTAAAGTAGAAAGGCTCTGATTCCCGAGAAATTGTAACCATCACGTTATTAGCAGCTGTCTCTAACAGAACATCTACAACCCCCAAGTACTGCTGTGTGGTCTCCCTCTGGTTTTGTTCAGAACTAACAGATAAGCAGTCCGAGATCAAAGACACAGACCCTGAAATGTCCCTATTGCGTGGGGTCCAGTGAAGCCCCCACAGAGTGGACAATCCACTAGGACAGAGGAGCCCAGGATGGGGAACCACCCACCAGCTGTGATTATCTGGAAGCAGACAGCACGTCCCTCAGCCAGCCCAGCCTTTTTTCTTCAAGGCACGTGTTTATTTATAAGATAAAGCCATTTCAAAAATCAATGGTTGGGCGCCTGGGTGGCTCAGCAGGTTAAAGCCTCTGTCTTCGGCTCAGGTCATGATTTCAGGGTCCTGGGATCGAGGCCCGCATTGGGCTCTCTGCTCAGAGGGGAGCCTGCTTCCTCCTCTCTCTCTGCCTGCCTCTCTGCCTACCTGTGAGCTCTCTCTCTGTCAAATAAATAAATAAAATATTTTTTAAAGAAGTCAATGGTTTATCTTTATATTCAAAGTAACTTCACCAGGTTCATCTGCTTCTCATTCTAGTAGTCTGTCCTTCTTGACCTTGAGGGTATACTTTGACCTCAAACAAATGTGAACCCTGCAGCGGGACAGATGAGTGCTAGAAAATTTAGGGGCTTTTACTAGGAGAGACAGAGACCTCAGCGTCAGGACAAGGGCATATTTGGCTGTAAGGAGGCCATATCTCTACCAGCCTGTAAACTGGCTGCTTTCTCCAAATCTCTCTTTTTGAAAGAAAGAAAGCCATAGGTACTGGGGACCTCTGAAGGGCTTAATGAAAATCAATAATGAACTTAGAAGCAGGGAAGGTGAGCCACAAGGTTTCTGAAAGACCTTTAATTTTTCTGACACTTTGGTCTTCAACGAAAGAGCTTTGATTCCCTGTGCAAAGCATGCATGGAATAGTGAAGACACCGAATTGCAGAGTAATGCGGCTGCTGAGCTCTTCCCGCTAGATTTCCCGCCACCAACCCCCTCCTCTGATATCAGGATGGCAGGAGAAGTGAAGAATGGAAAACCATTTCTAATCTCTGAGGTGACCCACCATGTGTGAGTGAACTGAGGTTGCTTAACTCTTGGAATCCCTTTTAAATTAAGGCAGAGAGGGGTAATTGGGCTGAGGGAGGAGGGAGGCTTTTGTCTGTGCCCTGGCCACAAAGAAAACCAGCTCTGATCTTCATTTCAACTGTTCTGAGTGATTTGGGGCCCACACTAAAAGCTCTGGAAGACGAGCATATCATCATGGAAATCCCATCAACAGTTCCTGGAGCAGCTCGGCCTAAAAACCGAGACTCTTACTCGTGTGTACATCTTTAGGATGGCTGGTGGCTTGCATTCGTTGGCATTTTCACAATCAGCATCTGTTCTGATGCCATCCCAGTTAAATTTATTTTTTTTAAGATTTATTTATTTATTTGAGAGAGAGAGAGAGAGAGAGAGAGAGAGAGAGAGAGAGAGAGCAAGGAGAGGAGCAGAAGGAGAGAGAGAATCCTGCAACAGACTCCCCGCTGAGGAGAGACTCCGCATGGGGCTCCATCCCAGGACCCAGAGATCATAACCTGAGCTGAAACCAAAAGTCAGCTGCTTAACTGACTGAGCCACTCAGGTGCCCTCCCCCCCAAGTTAAATATTTTGAATATCACCCTGTAGCAGGTAACACTGATACTTAGCCCAGATCTTCTCAGCACACCTGAGTTCACCTGTTACCTCAGAAGACTATCTCCAGTCGACTGACAACTTCTCACCTCAGATACACACGTCTCACTTTTCTGGAGCTCTGGGAGCTTGCTCTGTAGCAGACAGGGGAAACTAGGGCATGCAACAGAATTCAGACCTCATGGGGAACTCTCAGTCACTAGTGGGGGAAGTCTATGGCTGAATCCTTCAGTCTTCCCACCCTATGATTATGAGACAAGTCCCACAGAAGGACCCCTGTTACTGAGCCCCCGTTACCTGCAATGGTCATCTACCCAACAACACATCTTTATTGTCCTTTCTCCTTGCTTTAATTCACTTTCCCAACTTCTTCCCTTCTGCTTCCTGGGATTGCCTGTCTACTAGCTTCCTGCACCCCAGTCCTTGTCTCCGAGTCTGCTTTGGGGAGAAATCTAGAGAGAGGAAACCCCTCCTCCAATTCCTAGCAGCAAGAACACTATTTTGCATATCCTAAAACTTCAAGAATTACTCCTGGATGTCTTGGGAAATCTGTCTAGTGATAATTCTAGGCATTCCGTGCAATCTTTTTAGGAGATGATTCACAATTGGAGATCACAAAGTAGAGAATATAAAATAGGCTCTTTCTTCCAAGAAGAGGAGCAGCACATATGAGAAAGCAGGAACATGTGTGGTAAATGCAGGGAAAGCCCATCGTTCTGTGAGCCGGGGACTCAAGGTGAATGGTGGCCAATGAGACAATAGGTATCTACCCATTCTCCCTCCCAGTGACTCTTTTTCTTTGAGTTACAGCAGTAAAAGAAAGATTTCAATACAAAACTGAGTTCAACTTCAACTTAAATAGGAAAGGAAGACTTTATTCCAGACTATTAGAATAATCCGGAAGGACTACTCGTGTTTATATAATACTCTTTGAGGGCTTCTTGTCTAGGTCAAAGCTCAACAAACTTTGTCTATAAAGGGCCAGATAATAAATATTATCAGTTTTGCATGCTATCCAGTTTCTGTCACAATTCAGCTCTGTCGTTTTATTGTGAAAGCAGCCATAGCCAATACGCGAATGAAGGGCAGTGGCTGTGTTCCAATAAAACTTTATTTGCAAATGCAAGCATTGGTCCAGATTTGGCTTGTGAGCTATAATTTGCTGATGCCTGGTCCAGATGATCATTCGTCCAGCTCTAACCAGTTCTGCTAAGATATGTTTGTGGTTGCCCTACACAGCAGAGAGGTCTGCTGATTAATCTTAGCAAAGCCTTTGCTCCCCTTTCCCCATGGATCCACAGTAAATGTGATCCAGATCAAGGTGCCCAGTCTCCCTGGAACCCATCCCAACCAGCCATTTGAAGCAGCCTCTTCAACCAATTTTATCCACAGTCTCTCTGCTAAGGAAGAGCAACTGAGCCTAAATTTAATGATTCTGTTACGGAAATAAAAATAGTGTTACCCTGAGGCTGCCTGATGCCAAGAATTTTCCAGAGAAGAGAAAAACAAATAGCAGCTTGAAGTAAACAAGTCCTACTCACACTTCAGCAGGGGCCTCGAGAGGTGTGAAGATTCGGGGAAGCAGCAGCCAGGGTCAGATGGCAAGAGCCCATACCATCTCCTTTACTTTTGCACCTGAAGCCATGAAGACAAGAGTTCCTTCTCATACACCCATTAGGCTGCACTTACTGACCAACTCGTGAATGCGAGGCATCATTCCTTCATTCACAAATGCCCACTTTGTGCTAGGCAGGACCAGCTATAAAATTTGTGACTCCCAGTTTAAAATGGAAATGTAGGACTCCCTGTTCAACAATAAAACCTTCACACTGTTGACAGTAGAGCATTACGCTGAGCAGGGGGTCCTTCTGAGAGCCACACAGCTGTGTAAGTCACCCATAGAGTCGGTCTTGCTGCTCAATGTTGATGTTATGAAGATACACATGGTATTATGGAGATGACTCCAGTCCTCACCCTAGAGAAGATGACTATCTAAGAAGGGAGAGGAGAAGTGAGTAGTAAAAGGCCTATCAGTGCTGCCCCCCACTCTTTAAATTCCTTTGCCATTTTCATCCATGTCAGACCCCAATGAATGTCTGCTTTCACCAGCCAACATCAACAATCCTCTGTCAGCATCTGACAACAGCTCACTTTGCCTGTGAGCTCAGAGAACTAGAAGTCTCTCACCAGCGACTGGCTGGTGTGGGAGCCCATCTAGGTGGCTACCTACCCTTGACAGAGTCAACCGTAAGGGCAGATGTGCATCAAGCCTGGACCTCCCCCCCCGGCACTGAGTCACACTCTTGCTTGGCGGGGGTTCCTTTCTGTTTCCCACCTCCCTACCAGTTCTTCCTGAGAACATTTCCTGAGGTAACCTTGACACAAATTCTCATTCTCATTGCAAAGAAGTCATGGGGAGTAAGGTGCGAAATGAGCAGTGCCATGGTAGAGGTCCTGAGAAGGGAGAGGGCATGTTCAGGGATGAGGAGAAGTGCTTCCAGCTGAAGGGCAATGAGTGGCTCAGGAAGGAGGAATCTTGGATGAGTTGGTGTTCCTGTTGGATCTTGATTCATGGATCTAATTTTGAAAAGGCTGAGATGAGTGGTGGAAGTCAGAGAATACTGTGCTTATTCTCTTGATCCCTCTGGGTCTTCTCAGCACTCTTTTTGACCCTGCTCATGTTCGAGAAAGCTGACCTACGTGGGTTGCATTTGCACCAGCTTTGCCTCTGGCTTCCTGTTGGCTGAGACCCATGGTCCTGTAGGTGACAAGAGGGTGGAAAAGCGTGAGCTAGATGGCCTTCTCCACAGAGCTGCTTCTTCTGTATCTGGTCCCCTTTCCCTCTCTTGCTCCTTCTGGCTAGAGGTGGCGAGGGAAGGCTATGAGTACTATACTACCCCAAACTGGTTTCCTAAACACTGCACACATTTATGTAAGTAGTTTCTTTTTTAATGCTTCTCATTGAGTGGACCATGTGGACTGTGCTGAGACCATGGCTAACACAGCTATGTAGGGACAAGGACAATGCAGACAACAGGAAGAGCTCAACCAAAGGCACAGAAGCCTGCCCTGAAGACACTAAGAGAATAATGTGCAGTGAGTGCATGGAGCGCTTAGTAAGACCTAAAGCACAAAATGGATTACAGACAAAATGTGCACAAGCCATGGTATGTCTGATGGGAGATGCATCTGAGGGTGGGAGGCCCAATGCAAGTGAGCAGGATGGAGTGAAAGCATGCTGAAGGATTTGGAGCCTACTTCTGGAATCTAGCCAGAGACAGATTAAAATGCAGGCCAGCTGGACAAGGCACTATTGGAAATATGATAGGATATAAAAAGTCCTTGCAAATGCTGTTCCTGTTGTTCAGTCACCCCTCCACCCTCACCTAGCTAATTCCTTCTCAACTCCAGACTGAGCTTCAGCATTGTTTCTCTGGTAAGCATCTGCTGGCCCTCCCTTCTAGGTTGACTATAATTTCTGTGAGGGCAGAGAACTGTTTGTTCTGCTCATCACTGTATCTCTAGAGCCCAGCCTAGTTCCTTAGCACCCAGTGGATATATAATGGATGAATGGACAAGAGGAAAAACAGCTGGAAGGAATCAGCTTCTGAATATCACTGTTAGAGAAGTAGCTTGACCTTGAATTTCTAGTATCTATTTGGGTCAAATCATTCATCCATCTTCCTCTGATATTTCTCAAGTTATTTAGTCCTACTGCTGAATTTGAAAGTCCCATTTGAAAGAATAATTAATAGAGTCATATTTCTTCTGAGGAAGTTGGAATCTCTGAGGTGTCTGTATTCTTGGCACAAAGAAGGATGCTGACAGGAGGATGCAGTGGCAAAAAAAAAGAGGAAATCATGAG
This sequence comes from Spilogale gracilis, assembly GCA_004023965.1. NCBI lineage: Eukaryota > Metazoa > Chordata > Mammalia > Carnivora > Mephitidae > Spilogale > Spilogale gracilis. Next base: position 12,882 of record PITA01031111.1, read on the forward strand.
AAGCATTTTGCAAAATAAACATCATTAAGAGGAAGGAATGATGAAGCTAAAATAAATGTTTCCTGTTGAGGCCTACCTTGTATTGCAAATCATGAAGGAGCTTGATTGGACAGCCTAGTGGTGAAAAATAGCCTGCAATTCATTTCTTTCTCGACTGACTGTTGGCCATCACGCTGCATGGCTCGTGTCAGCACTATTTAGCCCTTTCTCTAGGCTGGGAGAGGAGGAGGCTGGAGTCTCCCCCAGAGAAACAACTGGCTTTTTGGAACCAATTCTACTGTACATTAGCCCCAAATGTATATGTTATTGTATTCATCAAGGCCCCCACATGACATGGCTAACACACCCCAAGAAGATAACTGCAGAGGCATTGACAAAAGAGCCACTTACAAAAGCAGGGGCCCAGCAAAAGAGACCAGCGACAGGTGCTATAGTGCCTAAACATAGTGACAGCATGACCTGATGTGCCCCTTCTAGAGCAGACATAACTATCTGCAATTTACACATGAGGAAACTGGAGGTGACCCTCCCTGCCAGGTGGTCTAAGTGAGGTTCAAAGAAGAAAATGTAAGTGACAATACTTGGAAAAATGAAATTCTCTGAAAATATCACTGTACCTTTCCATTTCCATCTCCTTGCTTCTTTCTTCTATTTGTTGTTCTTCAAACAAGGCACACTTTCATGCCTCTGTGGTTTTAAAGAGGGGCCCCTTCATTCTAGAAGATTTCATTGGCCACCTTTCCATCATTCCAGGAGCATACACCTGTTGGCTTTGCTTACCTAGTGTCCATTCTCCCTTCTCATGGCCATACCTGCTTCCCTTTGATAAATGGACTATATGGTCTATTAGTACCAGGTGGGATCACCGTCCTCCCTGAAGCTATGGGGTGGGGGTGGGGGGTCCACAATCACCATGAATAGTCCAAGGACGGCTATGCATCCAATTCAGTCCAAAGAGTCAGTGCTAAAAATGTTGTCATTACTCTTTAGCAAAAGGACTTCTCTTCTAGCAAGAGCTCTTAAGCCAGTGGAATGTAATGTGGAGAGATGCCCAAGAATGAAAGCAGCACACAGGGAGCCATAACTGAGAGATACAGAGAGATGGATTCATGGTGACCTGGCACGAGCACCAGACTCCAGCCTTTCTGGAAGGCGGCAGCCTATGAAGCCAGGCTCCCTCTGTGCCTCTCAGTGCTGTGAGCCAGTAAGCCACTCTTCTGGCTCAAGCTGGTTGCCGTGAGCTTTCACCACATACACATCTCCTCTTCCAGGCTCTCGCTGCCCTGAGTCTTCTGTGTGATCACTCACTCTGTATGATCAAGGTTTCTCCTGTTCCTCTTTTCCCAGGACCTGGCACCAATTTGTAAGTGATTCACAAATGTGGAGGGAAAGCAATGCAAAAAGTCAAGTTTCCCGAATAAGTTAGCTCGTATTCCTAACTTTTTAATAGCAGTAATGAGCATCAACAATGGTGGTGATGGCTATGATTCACAAAGCCCTTGATAGCTTATCAGCATCATCTCATTAGATCATCAGAAGACCACAGCAAGCACTTAGGTTAAACTATGTTGCTTACAAGGAAGCAGAGGCTCAGAGATTTCAAATAACTTGTCCCAAGTGATGCATCTAGAAGTGGTAGATACAAGACATCTGTTGACCTTAGACCCCAAAGTCCACCTCCTTGTCCACCATGTGAACAGCCCCCCAAGCCTTCCTTTTTACTTCTCTAAATAGAGATAAATTTATCTCCCAGATAAATACCAGAAGGAAACGTCCATCCTGACTTGCCGCTCTTGACTTGGCCTCACTTAAACTCTTTCAGATCAAAGAAACGGGACTAGCCTTATTTCCCGGTCCTGCCCTCTCATGCCGGGCCTGGCCCGTGATGGACACATGGCTCACACGAGGCTGGGCCCAGAAGCATCTTCTCCAGTTCAGAAGCAGCTCTGGGGATGAGAAATACAATGGTACATGGATCATGGAGTTCAGATTCCAAAGTTTAGGGAAGGTCAAAAGCCTGACTCCAAACTGCTATGGGTCCCTCCCCCACAAATATCCAAGTCATCTCTGGGGCATAGAAGCAATCTAAACAGCATTTGCTCTTATAGGCTTTGCAACCAGACCCACCTGAATGTGAATTCTGGCTTATCACAACCTCAGGCAAATCACATTAACTCTCTCAGCCTCAATTTTCTCACCAGGAAAATGGGTACCCCTTCCTCAGAGAAATGCTGAGAGAGAACAGAAAGAATTAGCATGAATGTCATAAACTAACACGAACTGGCACATGACAAATGTTCCAGTGATAGAGGTTATAATAATAATTATTATTATAATCTCACCCTTTTCAGGTGATTGAGAGATAAAAAGCTTACAGAGGCTTTGTTGGGGTGGAGGAAGGGAAGTTCCTCAGAAATCCACACTTAACCACCCATCATTCCAAATATACACATTCATTTGTCTGTATCTTCTCACAGATCTCTCCTTCTCCAGGAAGCCCTTCAATCCTCCTTCCCCCAGCAGTATGAAGTTGCCAGATTCAGCAGATAAATATACAGGACAACCTCCCAGGAAAGAAGAGCCCCAAACCCCATGGTCTCACCTGTGAATTCTACCAAACATCCAAAGAAGAGTTAATACTGCTTCTCAAAACTAAAGAAGAGGGAACCTTCCAAACTCATTTTATGAGGCCAGCATCACTCTGGCATGAAAACCAGACAAAGATTCTTAAGAAAAGAAAACTACAAAAGAAGAAGAAGAAGGAGGAGGAGGAGGAGGAGGGGGAG
>PITA01031112.1:0-15656 GCA_004023965.1 Spilogale gracilis
GTCCCCCTCTCCCTCTGCAGCTCCCCTTGCTTGTGGTCTCTCTCTCTCTGACAAATAAAATCTTCTTTTAAAAAAAGCTTAATTAATTAGCATTTATACTTCAACTCTGGTTTAGGGAGCCCCAGGCCCAGGGCATTTGAGAAAAGTTTACAGATGTCTTAAGAACCTTTGCATTGTAGACATTACAGTCTCCCCCCACTGGAGGGAGAGCATGACTGTGGCCCTCTGTTCAGCCTGAAGATGCACCCCTTCCCAGCCGTGGGCAGTGCGGCACGGGTCTCTCCCTGGCATTTCATAAGCATCTCAGACTGCGGGCATGAGCAGCTCCGTTCCTGCCATCCAGTCAAGAGGGGCCCCAGCTGCACCGTCCCCTGTCCTGCGGGAGGGGTTCCCCAGCACGCAGAGTGCCCCGCTCCTCCCCTCCCGGTCTCCCGTGGCAGCCGGAACTGGATTTATGAATATCCCCACTATTCCCCTCTCAGTGTTTAGGAATGGGAGGCCCCTTAGGCTGCTCCTCCTCACCCAACAAGACATCTCCTCATTTGTGCCTCTTGCCCAGGGGCTTCTCAGAAATGCTCCTCTGGGTGGGGAGTCCAGTTCAGCGCCGACAAGGTCACCGGTGGCCACAGAGGGCGCTCTTCAGCTATGCGGGGTCCTGCCTTGGGTCTCTGCCATGGTTCACACTGGACTTTCAAAGCCTGGTTGCTGTCTGTCATCCACTCCTGGCAAAATGCCTTAGGGCTATCACAACCTCAGGCTGCAGTTTGGGGACACATGACAATGACAGGGGAGCCCTAGTGACCTGGAGGACCCCAGCGGCTTGCCCTCTGAATTAACTTTAGTAGAGCTGTTCCCTTTAAAAAGGATCAAGTAAAATCCAGGTTTACAGTAAGACAGGCTCAGGGAACTTGGAAAGAACTTTCCTTAAATGGGGCATGACCCTCTGAGACAAAACCCAAGAAAGGATTCAGACCATGACCATCCCAGGGGCACCCAAAACTGGTTTGAGAGGGGGAAGTCTCTTTTGCACCTCCCTGCCCATCTGTTAGGGATCCCCATCACCTCCCATCTGTGTCCTGGGCCCAGATGCACTGATCATCCATCTGTCTATCTATCTGTCTGTCTATCTATCTATCTATTCTTTCTTATTTTTTTACTGGTCATCAATTTAAATTATAGAGCCATAGTTCCCACAGTCTTCCAGGGAGGACTAGATCTATGAGATATGAGTAAGTGCCCTGTAAGCAAAGTACTCCCTTGACCAGGATGTCTGGGAATCTCCACACTGCGTTCTCCTTCACCACGTAATGCACAAGGTCCATCGTACTGGTGTCTCCAAAAAGCGTTCATTAATTAAATATTTCATTACGTGAGAGAGAGAGAGAGAGAGCATGAGCAAAAGGAGGGGCAGAGGGAGAGGGAGAATAGACTCCCCACAGAGGAAGGAGCCCAATAACCTGGGGCAGGGCTCCATTCCAGGACTCCAAGATCATGGCCTGAGCGGAAGGCAGATGCTTCATGGACTGAGCCACCCAGGCGCTGTCTGTCCTAATGGTCTCCCTTTCCTTCCCCAGTCTCTCACAAAGCCTCTTCTCTCCAGTGCCACTGCATACAATTATACAGCTGTGTGTACCAGGGACAGGCTCCTGGGACAGCCTACGGGTGGAAGAGGGATATGACAGCAGCCACGAAGCCACCAGGAATGGAGTTAGGTGGATCTGGGAAGGCCAGGGGCTTGGGTGAGGCAACCGTGGAGAGGTGGGGGTCCAGCATGTCTGAACCCCTGCCCAGCATCTTCTGGGGGAGCTTGTCAGGGGGAGGGGACTGAAATCCAGAGGGAATGAACAGAATGGGAGAGAAGCAGCATCCACAGCACTAAGTTTGCCAAGAAGAAAGCAAATTTTCCATATGTTTAGAATATTTCGGGGCACCTGGGTGGCTCAGTCAGGTAATGATCCCGGAGTTATGGGATCAAGCCCCACATTGGGCTCCTGCTCGCCAGGAAGCCTGCTTCTCCCTCTCTCACTCCCCCTGCTTGTATTCCCTTTCTAGCTGTGTTTCTCTCTATCAAGTAAATACATAAATTAAATCTTAAAAAAAATAAAATATTTCTCAAGACTTGGGACACCTGGGTGGGTCAGTTAGTTAAGCATCTACATTCAGCCCAGGTCAGGAGCCCAGGGTCCTGGGACTGAATCCCATATCAGGCTCCTGGATCAGTGGGGAGCCTACTTCTCCCTCTCCCTCTCCCTGCTGCTCCCCCTGCTTGTACTCACTCTCTCTCCTTAGTATTAAATAAAATCTTAAAATATTTCAAAGCTTAAAAGTTCAGGGATGAATAAAAAATAAAATTGGGGACCAAGCTAAAGACCAAGCACTGTCTTCAAGGTAGGAAATTCTCACAGGGGCAGAGCTGACCATTTCTCTTTTCAGATCTTATTTATTTGACAGAGAGAAGCACTGCGAGTGAGGGAACACAAGCAGGGGGAGTGAGAGAGGGAGAAGCAGGCTTCCAAGCAAGCAGGAAGCCCGATGCAGGGCTCCATCCCAGGACTCCAGGACCATGACCTGACCTGAAGGCAGACACTTAAGGACTGAGCCACCCAGGCGCCCCAGAGCTGAACATTTCTGAAACTGCCTTACATGTGTACGGTTTGAACAGATTAAGTTCATGGATGCTGAATGGTGGGAGCCCCTGCTGGGGAGCACAGTTACAGTTCAGCAGGAAGGGGAAGCTAGAATGATCCATGTGCTAACGGATCAGAGTCGGAGACACGGGTGTGAAGTCCTGTTTATCTTAAGAGACACAGACGCGTAGATGGAGAACTATTTACAGGTATGCGTAGATACAAGTTATGTTAGTTTCCTATTGCTTCTGTAGCAAATTATCACAAACCTAATGGCTTAAAATAAAAACTTCTTTTTCCTCTTAGCCTTCTGGAAGGGAGAAATCTAAGCTCAAGTTCTTAGAGCCTGACATTGCTTCTGGAGGCTCCAGGCCAGACTCCATTTCCTTGCCCCTTTCAGTTTGGGAGGCTGCCTCCATTCTTGGCTTCACGGCTCCTTCCTGGCATCACAGCAACTGACTTCCATCGTAATATCTCCTGCTACCAAGCGCCCTCCCCTGTCTGTCTCTCATACGGATTTGGGGTGAGTTCAGGGACCGGGGGTGGTGATCGAGGGAGACACTGGGCCACGAGAGGCAGTAACAAGCTTTACTTGAGCAGCGCAAGGACAGGATTGTCTGAGAGGGGAAATCCTTCCCTGCAAGATACCTTCCAGAGACAGAGGCTTGGGTGCCGCCCCCCCCAGATCAGGAATAGAGCAAGGAAGAAGCGGAAATGAGAGAAGAAACATTTGTGTCCAGGGAATGTCACTCGGGAGCGTGGTGGGGAGTCTCTGGGTCAGAGAGTTCCAAAGAGCATCAACAGTTTGGGGTCTTTTATATACCCCAGTACTTGACTCACCCGTGGTTTGCGGATGATGGGCGAAGTTTCACGGAGTATGTGAATGAGGTAGGCTCCAAATGGCCTTGAAAATCTGTGTTTTGCACTATTTAAAACAACTGCATATATGAGAGTCTGAGTTTGATACCAGTGGGCTTTGGGCTAACGGTCCCAGCCTGTGATGAAGAAGGGCAGCGCAGGGGTTCATCCTGAGGAGCCGCCCAGCGCTGAGGACCGGACAAAACAAGAAAGCAGGACCAGCAGCGGTTACCAGAGGCACTACTCACCTCCCTTCCCTTGCTCACTTTCCACCGCGCCCTCGAGCAGCAGACCTCGATCTTCGTTGGTGATTTTGAGAATCTAATGAAGGCCAGGGAATCACTTCCTAGAAAAACAGACACATCTGATTCTGCATTCACTTTCCAAAAATTTACAAAATGGTCTAGACCATACGCGGACCCTCTAGAAGTCCGCTACGCAATCTGGAGGACACCGGTTCCATGGGACTGTTTCAGTTTAAATTCACTGACATTGCACATTCAGTTCATCACTCATACTACCCACATTTCAAGTGCTCCACAGATAACATTGTAGAAAGTTCTACTGCACAGCCTGACTTTAAAATTCCATGGCACAAAGCTAAGAACCCCATCCCGCAAATGAACCCTACACATCTGGTGGCCTGAAACTCCAATCCCGTCTAGTATGGGCTGTCTTGTGTTGCAGAATATAGGTAGGCTGCAAAAGAAATGGGGAGCAATACGGACAACCCTGGCGAATAACCCTGAAAGTCCATGTGGCCCCGAGTCCCCCTCGGTCACCTTCAGCCACGGGCATATTAGCTAGAGCCTGCCTCCACGGCTGCCGATCCACAACCCTTCATTCTCCTCCACTAGGCGTACTTCCGCAAACATCTGCCTGACCCTCATCCTGCGATGGCTTGTCAGGGGGCTTCTCGTGACAGCAATACACCGCCACAGTGTAGGCCACTAGCCATCTGGTCTGCACGAGTAACCGAGGACCTGATCACCTTCATGGCGCCATGGCCCCGTGCTGTTCCAAGTCTCCTGCACATGGCAGGTCACGAGGTGCTCACCCAGCAGCAGCAGGTGGGGACTAGCACGATGCCCTGAGTACAGACGGGGGGGACTCAGGTCAGAGGCTCAGGAGCACTGAATAAGCTGTCCCAGGCCCCACGGTCAATGCCAGAGGGAAATGGTGAGAAGGCTACAAATGCACAGACCTGGCAATACTCATGTTTACAAATATCCAAACGTTCTAAGTTCAACATCTGAGGCCACGGCTGTGGTGACAGAGGTGGTCACATGTCTCTCCACAGGTCTGGAGACCTGTACCCTCCCACATGCTCTCCCTCTAGTTGCTCTCCCACAACTCATCCACCTGGCCTCTTCCCTGGAGGGACTATTGCTGCCCAGTCCTGCAAAACAACACTGTTCCCGGGCGCCTGGGTGGCTCAGTTGGTTAAGCAACTGCCTTCGGCTCAGGTCATGATCCTGGAGACCTGGGACTAGAGACCCGGGATCGAGTCCCACATAGGGCTCCCTGCTCGGCGGGAAGCCTGCTTCTCCCTCTCTCCCTCCCCCTACTTGTGTTCCCTCTCTGGCTGTGTTTCTCTCTGTCAAATAAATAAAATCTTTAAAAAAAAAAAAACAAAACAAAACACTGTTCCCCTCCCATCACGGGGCAAAGGTCTTTTCTTGAAAGGTGGATTGATTTATTTGGGGAGGGGAGGCCAAGGGAGAGAGAGACTCCCCAGCAGTCTCCCAGCTGTGCTGGAGCCTGACCTCCCCACTCTAATTTCTGAAACCAACAGTCTGAAGCGCCACCAACTGCGCCTCCCAGAAGCCCCCACTGTGCAAATTTCTGAAAGGACACTCCCGTCTCTCCTTGTAACGTCAGCTTCAGGAAATCTCCTGTGCTGGCTGCAGCTGCGAACAAGCCCGGGGCAGCGTGCCTGGCCTGGCCCAGAGGAAGCCCTCAAGCAAAGTTACTGCTCCCCAGGACTCATTCCTAGAAAGTTTCCACGTCCCGGGCCTAGGCACCGAGCCCTCCGCGCTGGAAGGCATCCAGGAACCCGGCCGGCTTGGGCTGCGGACCCGCCCTGACCGTACTCAGCCTCGCAGCTGGCCGCCCCCCCAGATGGGCCCGAACCCTCCACCGCGTCCAGCGGGGCCCTGATTGTCCCGCCGTCCCTCCATCCGCCCTTCCGCAGGGAAACCTCACTGCACCCCAGGACTCACGGTTTCTCCCCAAACCGGCCCCGGCGAGCCCGCGCTCACACGGCCCACGGATAAAGAGGGTGTGTGCAAAGCGGGCACGAGGGGAAAGGCGAGGAGGGACACGTCGCGGCAACTTCTAAAAGCCGGTTACAAATGAGCTGCCCCGGGCGCGGGCACGGCCCCAGCGCGCTCCTCACAGGATGTCCCGGCGCCCCGGACAACCCCGGGAAGGCCAGGCCGGGTGGCAGGGAGCGGCGGCGGGGACCCGGGCCAAACAGGCACCCGCCGCCCATCACTGGTACCTAGGGTCCTTGGAAGGACAGAGGCGTGTCACACGTGGCGCCTACACCCACTGAATCCCAAGTCAAGGGTGGAGCGACTGGGTCCCACGACCTCCAGGGAAAAAGGGGTCCCAGCTCCCTCGGTAAGCAAGCGTCTCCAGGTCGCATAGGGCCTGCCAGGAGCCCTCCTTTCATTCCCCTGCCTAGGGACACACAGTGCCCGGTGTCCCTTACCTTTCCTGCTTCCAGGGATGCACAGGACCCCGCCTCGCACCACCCCTTCCATTCCTGCTCCCAGGGATGCACGGGGACACACACGTACAAGCATCGAAATGTCCATTCCCAGGCCCAGGGATGCACTGGGACACGCGTCCCTTCCGTTCCTGTGTCCAGGGACGCACAAGAACGATCCACGTGGCGGTCCTTCCATTCTCGGACCCACGGTTGCACCAGCACCCTCCACACCGTGGCCCCTCATTCCCGGACCAGGGGACGCACAGAGATCCGCCGCCTCTTCCATTCCTGGACCGGGGGAAGCGCGGTGGCCCTGTGCTGTCTCTCCTACCCAGCACCGAGGGCAGCTGTCATGAGATGTGAACCACCCAAGGGAGCCCCGCCACCCACCCTCAGGGAGTCCTCGCCTCCGGCCCCAGGCCTCACTGCCTTCAGGCTCTCCGGTGCTGGGTCCGCTGCAGTGCGGGTCAGTCGCCTGGTCTGGCCTTGGCCGGATCGGAGCAGCTGAGGCCTGGCGGGGCACCCCCTCCCTCCTGCCCCATGGCACCAAGGCGGGATCAGCAGGGGGGGGGGGGGGCTTTGCCCCAGGGGCCGGCTCAGCTGGAGTCCGGAAGTAGGAGAGGGGCAGGCCAGGGCAGGGGCCCCCCTATCTCCTAAATCCCGGTTCAGCACTCTCTACCTTCCCTGGGGCAGGGGAGAAGTTCTTGGGAGAGCTTGGTAAACATTTAGATGTCTTCAGCAGACATGGACGCCCTGAGGCTTGCTCTAGCTTGGGCTCCAATATGGGCATTTTAATAAGTGTTCCCAGGGATTTGGTCCACTGTTCCGCTGAAATTTGCGTTTTTGAGCTTTTTTGGTTTGTGAAACATGAAAGACCTGAAAAATTGAGAAATAATGGACCAGTCTGAACAGTCTGAATTCTGTATGATCTCACTTATATTTGAAATCTTTTTTTTTAAGATTTTATTTATTTGACAGACAGAAACACAGCCAGAGAGGGAACACAAGCAGGGGGAGTGAGAGAGTGAGAAGCAGGCTTCCTGCCAAGCAATCATGACCTGAGCCGAAGGCAGTCGCTTAACCAACTGAGCCACCCAGGCGCCCCTATATTTGGAATCTTAAAAAGCCAGGGGCACCTGGGTATCTCAGATGGTTAAGGGCCGGCCTTTGGCTCAGGTCATGATCTCAGGATGCTGGGATGGAGCCCTGCCTTGGCCTCCCAGCTCAGCAGGGAGTCTACCTCTCCCTCTCCCTATGCCTCTCCCCCTGCTTTTGCGCTCTCTCTCTCTCTAATGAATAAATAAAATCTTAAAAAGAAAGAAAACCGCCAAGCACCTGAGTGGCTCAGTGGGTTAAGCGACTGCCTTCAGCTCAGGTCATGATCCCGGGGTCCTGGGATGGAGCCCTGCACGGGGCTCTCTGCTCAGTGGGGAGTCTGCTTCTCCCTCTGCCTGCTGCTCCCTGTGCTTGTACTTTCTCTCTCATTCTTATTCTAGCTCAAATAAATAAATAAAATTTAAAAAAAATTAAAAGCCGCCAAGGGGCTCCTGGGAGGCTCAGTTGGTTAAGCCACTGCCTTCAGCTCAGGTCATGATCCTGGAGTCCTAGGATCGAGTCTTGGGCTGGGGCTCCCAGCTCATGGGGAGTCTGCTTCTCCCTCTGACATTCTCCCCTCTCGTGCTCTCTCTCACTCACTCTCTTTCTCTCAAATAAATAAATAAAATATTTTTTTAAAAAGCTGCCAAACTCATACAAACAATGGTGCTTGGGGGGCTGGGGCACAGGGAATGGGGACATACTGGTCAACAGCTACAAAATTCCCATTATAAGATTAATATAACTTTAATAATTTAAATACTTATAATTGTATAGCTCATATCCTTTTATACATTTTATCTAGCTTTATATATTTTATATAATTTTATAACTTTCAATAATTATAATTAAATATAACTGAGTTCTGGGGATCTTATACATAGGAGGATGGGTCTAGTTAACAACACTGCACTATGCATACTTGAAAATTGCTGAAAGAGTAAACCTTAAATATTCTCACCACACAGAATACGGTAACTGTGAAGTGACAGAGGAGCTAACACTATTTTGATAATCATTTCAAAATATGTACTTGTATCAAATCACATTGTACAGTTTAAACATATATAATGTTGTATGGCCATTAGAGCTCAATAAAGCTGGGAAAGAGGAAGAGGGAAGGTGGGGAGAGAAAGGGAGAGAGAAGAAAAAAACTGAATTTTCTGGATGGGGTCAAAGGCTTACATTTCTCTTTCATAAAAACTTAGCCACAAGGGAGAGGCTTCTGTTAAGGACTGAATCTGGGCGCAACCATGCAAGGCCCCAGGAAAAGAATGGCTGGGCTGTCTTCCGCAGCCCAAACAACAGAAACCCTGTTACTGATTCTGCCTCCCCACCCCAAGCTCTGGATGCGCATTTCTGGTCATTCCATTTACTTTGGGTCAGGAAGCCTAACAGGCTGTGTGTGGTTTCCATGCCCTTTTTCCTCTGTCTGGGATCCACCATTGGCCCATGGAGATAGTTATCTTACCTTTAGCTGGGGATATACTTGTTAACTGCTTTATAAAATATAACTCCCGGGCACCTGGGTGGCTCAGTAGGTTAAAGCCTCTGCCTTCGGCTCAGGTCATGATCTCGGGGTCATGGGATCAAGGCCTGCATCTGGCTCTCTGCTCAGCAGGGAGCCTGCTTCCTCCTCTCGCTGCCTGCCTCTCTGCCTACTTGTGAGCTCTCTCTCTGTCAAATAAATAAATAAAATCTTAAAAAAAAAACCCTTTCTTTAAAAAAAAGAAATAAATAAAATATGACTCCCACTTGCAATGGCACAGATGGAACTGCAGGGTATTATGCTCAGCAAAATAAGTCAATCAGAGAAAGACAATTATATGATCTCACTCATATGTGGAATTTAAGAAAAAAACAGGATCATCGGGGAAGAGAGGAAAAAAAATAAAACCAGATGAAATCAGAGAGGGAGACAAAGCATTAGAGACTGTTAACTCTAGGAAACAAACTGAGGGCTGCTGGAGGGGAAGGGAGTGGAGGAATGGGGTAACTGGGTGATGGACATTAAGGAGGAAGGAGGACAGGTGATGTAATGAGCACTGGGTGTTACGTAAGACCGATGAATCACTGACCTCTACCTCTGAAACTAATAATACATTATATGTTAATTACTTGAATTTACATTAAAAAAATAAACTATTCTGCAACCAAAAAAATGTAACTCCTGCACCATTGCCATGGACTTTGGGGGAGATGGGAGGATTTTTCCCCATCGAAAGATGACCATCCTGATATGAATTGGCTTTTTCTCCGCTCATGTACCATATCAGAAAGCAGGATTTGTATTATGATCAATGACATTCTGGAGTAAATGTGATATAGAATTGTACAGTTTGCTAATATTTGGTTTATACCATTCTATGTATACATAATTGGCCAGATTTATAACATTTATCTATAATCTCTTTTGGTTTTGTCTGTTTCAAAGGGAGAGAAAAGCAGAATCCTTTAGCAAAGGATTGATCTGATGATATAAAGGTTGGGTTGGTATGTATGTGTGTATATATGTATGTATGTATTACAAGGAATTATCTCACAAGATGTTGGAGGCTAGAGAAGTCCCAACACCCACAGTCAGCAAGCTGGAGACCTAAGAGAACCAACGATTAAGTCCTAGTCGACAGCACTGTCCTGGCTTAGGGAGTCAAGAAGTTCCCTCCTACTTGGCCTTTGTTCTATTTTGGTCTTCAGCTGCTTAGATGAGGCCCACCCACATTGAGGAGGAAGTGTGCTTTACTCAGTTACCAATTCAAATGTTCATCTCAACCACAACTGCCCTCACAGACATCCCAAGGAATGTGTGATGATACATCTGCACACCCTGTTGCCCAGGCACGCTGACACCTAAAATTTACCATCATGCCTTCCGGAACTGCGGTCCCTGAAGTAAGTGGTTCTCTGGTCTGTCTTCCGAAAGGATGGGCCAGTTTTAGGAATTGGGAAGAGAGAGGCATCAAAGTTTCACAGCCTTATTCCTGCTAATGAGATGTGCAAAGAAGGGGAGGGCGACTGTGCGCGCGCACGTGAGCCCGTGACCGTGTGCGCGTGCGTGCACAGCCTTTGACTCCGCCAGCTGTGCTCCCAGCCTCCTGTGGAGGGGCGGGGCCAGCTTCGGTCACGTGAACCAGGCTGCACTTCCAGCACTGCCAGTGCTGCTCTTGGTCGTTTAGCACTTCCTGTCTCTTGGCTTCATCTTTTCTTGGACTGCCTTAAATATGGAAATGTTACTGCAACCTGCAAAATCACACTAGGGAAATCAAATGCCAGCCGGCCCTGCCAAATCACTGCTCCTTCAGAGGAGGCACTAGCTCACTTCCGTGTTGCTTTTCCTGAGTCCATCTGTAGCGGTGACTGCATGTGGCTGTCTCTGACCCTTCATCAGCAGCACTGTAACGGGACCCCACTGCATCCTGAGGAGATGAACTAGAAGCCTCCCAAGTCGGGAACGTTTGCGCAGTTGGACATTCACAATTAGTTAAATTAGATGTTTGTAATTCGTTAGTGTTTTGTTTTCTTTTCCACTGCACAATACTCTCCACAAGGTCACAGATCTGTGCACTTTGCTCGCCCTGTAATGTAGCTACTGGTACACACGGTAGGTACTCAACAGATACTCTGCACAGACTGAGCCTTCCCTAACACAGACGGATGTCCCACGGAATATTGATTTCCCACAGGGAGAGCTTTCTCCGCAAAATTAAACCACAGAGGTCGAATTAGAAGGAAAAAACCATTGAATATCATCGCTGCCAGTTTGCACATCCTCTCCCCTCTTTCTCTTTCCCTGTGCATCCCAGGAACAAGGAAAACCACAGAGCCCGCACTCCCCTTCTTATCCTTGGTGCATTTGGGGAAAGTAGGTGAGAAGACAAACTCCTCAACCTGATGATGAGCATGGTGGGAATGATAACCTCCGATATTTGTAAACTGATAGGTAATTTTTTTTAAAGATTTTATTTGTTCATTTGAGAAAGAGTAAGAGAGAGCATGAGAGGGGAGAAGGTCAGAGGGAGAAGCAGACTCCTCATGGAGCAGGGAGCCCGATGTGGGACTCGATCCCAGGACTCCGGGATTATGACCTTAGCCGAAGGCAGTGGCTTAACCAACTGAGCCACCCAGGTGCCCCTAAACTGATAGGTAATTAAAGTGTGATCTCATATCCATAAATGCGATCCTAGAAGCCATTCGGTAAAGTGAGCACAGCACATGTGATTACATTCCCTCAGAGAGATAGAAACCCAGGCTTGTTGGCATAACGTGAGTTATGCTCCAGATCTTATGGGTCCGCAGGAAACAGGGACACCCAGTTCTCTGACCTTTGACTCCTTATTGTAGCACCCTCTCCACCTGGTCACACCACATGTTAGCACTTCATAGTGGAGGAAGTGAACACAAATGCTTCCTAAGACATCCATGTGTATTCAGTGGCAAGGGCTGCCTTACCAAGTGCCACAGACCCAGGGCACAGAAAGTGACTATGCGATTCGTGATGTCAGAGCTACACACCGACTCAACACTGATCTGGCTTCCTGGAGCTCCTAAACTAAGCCTGCAGGGCTGTGTCGTCCTTATTTGCATCCGACAGACGTGTAGAGGCCGTGGCTTTCTTGCATCTGGACTCTTGAGGGCTGACTCCCCTTTAGCTATCCCCGCCTCTCAGGGGGATTCGGGCGGGGGAGGGGCGAGATGCCCCACCTCCTACTGGCTACACGGAGAACATAAAAAGAGTTGGAGAGTAAGAGGAAAAATGTGAAAACAAGATTCTGAGGAGATGAAAAGGAGACAACCAAGGTATGTGACAAAGAAGAAAACATTCACGGTCTTATCACAAATCTTTTGAGAGCTTGCTTGGAAAAACATGGAGGTGTGTTTACCCAGCAAACATTCAATGAGCACCTTCTGGGATTCAGGCGTTGGCTGTGGACCCACAAATCAAATGTGATCCTTGCCCCCCTGGGGCCTCACAACAGACTGAGAGGTCCCACCAGATAAATAATCAATGGAATTCAGTTTCTTAAGTATATCATCCATCTTGAATTAGGTAGCAACAAGCAGAAAGTTTCATAAAATTAAATCAAAATAGTACTAGCCCCCGCAAACAATTTTGAAAGGAAAGAAGACGCAATTTGTTGTTTGGGTTTAATGGTGGGGGGCTGACAAGTGCTGGGTGTTTAGCTCTTAAAGCATTTTCTGGCTTTCTACTATAAACCAGGTCCTGGGCTAAGTATTGAGGTGAAAACACTGAATAGAACACATTTACTCATAAAAGAGAACACAGGGGTGCCTGGGTGGCTCAGTCAGTAAAGTTTCTGACTCTTTAATTTCCCCTCCTCATGATCTCAGGGTCATGGGATCAAGCCCCACCTCTGGCCCTGTGCTGGGCATGGAGGCTGCTTAAGATTCTTTCTGTCTGGGGTGCCTGGATGGCTCAGTCAGTTGAGTGTTGGGCTCTTAATTTTGGTTCCATTCCGCACTCAGGGTCAGGGGATCAAGCTCCCTGCTCAGCAGGGCGTGTGCTTCCCCTCCCCTTTTCCTGCTGCTGATCCCGCCCAACCCTCTCACACATATTCTCCCTAAATTAAATAAATCTTTAAAAAATTCTCTCTCTCCCTCTGCCCCTCCCATTCTCTCTCTCAAAACAAAACAAAACAAAACAAAACCAAAAGAGAGAGAGAGCGTGCGCACGCACACACAATAAAATGGAGGCAGACATGTATGTAAACTAGGAAACGTATCTTATAAAACGTGCTGTTCAGAGTGGACCACAGAACACTGTCGGAGCACAAAGGACGTATTTAAAGCAAATTTGGAAGAAGGAAAGGGTTTCCCAAAAGACATGTTCACCAGTGAACTGAGTTTCAAAGGGCAGTGAAAAGGAGTTAACTAGGTTTTATAAAAGGAAGTAAAATGGGGCACCTGGGTGGCTCAGTTATTAAGCATCTGCCTTTGACTAGAGTCACGATCCCAGAGTTCTGGGATTGGGCCCCAGAGCAGGACCCCCTGCTCGGCGGGAAGCCTGCTTCTCCCTCTTCCACTCCCCCTGCTTGTGTTCCCTCTCTAGCTGTGTTTCTCTCTGTCAAATAAATAAAATCTTAAAAAAAAAAGAAGTTTGAGACACCTAGATGTTAGATACACGTATGGCTCAGTGGACAAAAATGAGGCTAGAGAAGTCGGCAGAGGCCAGACCAGGAAGTCTCTTGTATCCTAAACTAAGGTATATATTTGGACTTCATGCTAAAAGCACCAGAGATCTCAAGAAGAATTTTCAACAAAGAATGTTTTCATAACAGTACCCTATTCTACTCTGAAAAGCAGTGTACTGGATGGGTTGGAAGGGGCCAAAGCACAGGTAAGGAAGTCAGGAGGCTAGAGTAGACACACGCTCTTTGTCCAACATCATGGTCATCAAAATACCAATACTCACTCTTTAGCCACAGTGATTGGGCTGGGGTTAGGGACGTGGCCCAACCAAAATGATAAAAATGGCTTTTGCTGAAGCCATCAAGAAAGATGCTTTGTTCTTTTTTTGGAATGGTGAACCAAAACGTTTGTGTAGGCTTAGGGCTGCTAATGGCCATCTTACCACACTGGAGGGCTTGCTGCGGGAGACACGGGCTAGGGGACAGGGTCCTGGCAATGTGATAGGAACTTCTTCATCCAGGACAGCCTGAAAAAAATTCTACTCTTCTGACTCCTCAGTTACACAAGCCAGTAAATTCTTCCTCTTCGTCCTCCTCTTTTTCCCCCCTTTCTTTTGTTGCTTAAGTTAGTGGGAGTCCACTTCTTGGACTGAAAACCCAGAGTTCTGATTAATACAAGGCCCACGACAGTAATCCAGACCAAAAGTAGAATTAAAATAGGGCCAGAGTGAGATGAAGAGGCACAAGAAAAAAGGCACAAGAAAAAAAAATAAGGAAACACAATCTATAGGCTTTGGGGGTTGATTACATAATGGGTGAGGAGAGGTAAGAGTCCTTGATGATGTCTTACTCTTTGGTTTGGAACGCTGTGTGAACAGTGGTGACATCTAAAGAGAAAGTGAATATAGGTGGCAAAACAGGGTTCAGAGGAAAAATAGTAAGTTCCCTTTCCGGTATGTTTACGCAGATAAGGGTTGGAGACTTAGGGAAAGTGTCTAGACTTGGGTTCTAGCTTTAAGAGGGCAGAGCTATCATTGTGGACATGTTCAACCAGGGTAAGTAAAGAGACCGAAAAGATCACTTTCTAGTGAAAAGAGTGTCAAGGACAAAGCCCAAGTGCATGACTGTTCTATGACAGCGAGCAGAGAAAAAGGAGCCATGAAGGAGACTTGAGGAGATGACACGGGAGAGGGTGTGTGGAAACCAGAGCGTGTGCATTAAGAAGCCTGACAGTAATTGAGGAGCAAGAGTTTTAAGAAGTCCTGAAGTTTTATTCAGTAGACTAAGTGTAATAAAAAACAAATGAGGGGCACCTTGGTGGCTCCGACAGTCAATTATCTGCCTTCAGTTCGGGTCATGATCCCAGGGTTCTGGATGGAGCCCCGCATGGGGCTCCCTGAGCAGGGAGCCTTCTCCCTCTCCCTCTGCCTGCCACTCCCCTTGCTTGTGCCTTCCCTCTCTCTCTCTCACAAATAAATAAATGAAATCTTAAAAAAAAAAAAGTGCTGGCAGGAAAAAAAAAAACTGTCAATCTCAACCAAGAATTTGATATCTGGCAAATCTATGCTTCCAAATGGGAAGAGAAACTGACATCCCCAGATAAACAAAACCTGGGAGAATGTTCCTAGTAGACTCGTTTTACAGGAAACGCTACATTTAGTCCTGCCAACTACAATGAAAGGATCCTAAGCAATAAATGGAAGCAGTACAAAGAAATAAAGAACAGTGGTAAATTAACAATGTAAGTAAATATCAAACACTTTTTTTAAAAATATCAAACACTTTTATCATGTTTCTGGTTTGTAATGTCTCTATTTCCCCCATATGACTTAAAATGCATATGCATAAAAAATACTTATAAATCTATGTTAATGGAAATAATACCTAGGAATGTAATTTGTCACAGTCACTACAAAAGCGGGGACAGAGGATATAGGAGGAAAGCTTTTATATACTACTGAGGCTGTGTTGGCATTCACTCTAACTAGTAGTCCCAGGGTACACGCTTAGAAATAACTTTAGGGGCACCTGGGTGGCTCAGTTGGTTAAGCAACTGCCTTCAGCTCAGGTCATGATCCCGGAGACCCGGGGTCGAGTCCCACATCGGGCTTCCTGCTCGGCGGGAAGCCTGCTTCTCCCTCTCTCACTCCCCCTGCTTGTGTTCCCTCTCTGGCTGTGTTTCTCTCTGTCAAATAAATAAAATCTTTAAAAAAA
>PITA01031113.1:0-15666 GCA_004023965.1 Spilogale gracilis
CCCAACCACCATCCACCGATCCACCGTCCACTCACCCCCCCATCTACCCATCCGCCAATCTACCCATTCATCTGCTGAAACTATCTATTTGCCGAGTGCTGGGAAGCAGTGGAGACCTGCACAGAATGTATTTAGACAGTGGCACATAGAGTTATTTACTGAAAGTCATGATCAGCGTCAGATGGGATGGTCACAGGGAGCCGTGAGCTGTAAGGCATGGGGGCTGAGGCTAGAACAAAGGAGTGAGTCAGGTGAGGCCTTGAGGGAGCTGCCTTCCGGGCAGAAGGAGCCCTATTCCGTGAGCCCAGATGCAGGCAAAGCCCACCTGGGAGAAAGAGAAGGGCATGGAGGTTCAGGAGCTGCTGCCTGCTGGGCGCCCAGTTGTGAACCCCTGGGAGACTCAGCTCCCCCCTGCAGCCTCCCACAGCCCCACAGGTCCCTCCCGGCTCCAGCCCAGACCAGGGGCCCCCGGCGTTGCTGTCCCCCGCAGCGATGTCTCTCTACCAGGACTGTGAGCCGTTCAGGGCTGGGCTCTGCCCCTCAAGCCTGCGTGCAGCACACGTCAAGGCCACACTGTAACCCCCAACTTTTTGTTTGTAGTGCCAAAATATACAGACCGTACAATTTGCCCATTTAACCATTTGTAGTTGTAGGGTTCAGTGGTGTTAAAAGTACCCACATTGTGGGAATGGGGGGCAGCCACTATCGACCCCCATGTCTCTCCCATCCGGCAAAACTGAAATCCTGGGCCTATTAAACCACCTCCCCATCCCCTTCCCCTCTGCCCCTTTTTGAGGCTGAGTAATATTCCCGCGTATGGATAGACCCAACGTGCTTCACGCCTCTGGCAAGCCTCGTCCTGGTTCAGGCCGCGGGGCCAAGCACGCAGCCGGGGAGCAGTTGGTTTTTGGCAAAACTCTAGAGTGAAGGCAGCAAGCATGGGCCTCATCTCCACCGGCTCTGTCCAGGCTGCCTCTCGGCGCCCTGGAGGAAGAAAGGGTCTCCCCCAAAGTCCTAGGGTGCTTCTGGGGGGTTCCTTTCTGCTTAGGGATTTAAAGAGACTGAGGGCCCTGGGGCCCAGGCCTGTGCCAGGATGCTCTCTGCGTCACCCAGTCCCCACTAGCCAGCCTCATCGTCCCCTCACCAATGACCTCTGCAAGCTCCCCAGATAAAGCAAGAGAGGCAGCCAGACACTTGGTTCTGTGTGCCATGCACTGTGTGAGCCCTTGTCCCCAAGTCACTCCCATTCCAACCAGAGGCTGACCCCCTCCCCCGAGCCTGGCACGTGGGGACCAGAGGCTGTGTGGGGCCACCTGTGAGGGACACGCTTTTGTCGAGTCTCCGGGGCAGCTCTCCGGGCAGCTTTTATTACTGTTCTCATTTTACAGACACGCAATGGGCCCAGAGCAGAGAAACGACTCGCCTCCGGTGACAGAGCCCAGCATAGCGCCCAGCCTCAAACCCATCGTCTACACCCGTGGAGGCCCCCTCACTGCCCCAGCCTCCTCTTCGTGTCCAGAGGTCTTGGGAGATGGAGGCAGGGCCCTAGGGCAGCCCAGGTCTGGCCCATCTCCAGCCTGGAGAACCCGGATTGCCTCTGAAGACATCCCCAGTCCCCAGGGCTGATGTGAGGGTGTCCCCTTTGGCCTGTCCCTGTCCTCTCTGGGGAGGGGGACGCTCGGGGACTGTCAATGGCATCAAGATTCCTCCTGGCTCCTCTGGGCTCCGGTGAGGACTGGTGCCTTCACTTCCCGGCACGGCTTGCAGGCCACGCTGGTGGGGGACACAGGGGGGCGGCAGGCATAGGTGGGTACCCTCCAAGTGAACTTTCTGCGGAAGCCCCCGCCCTTCCCTTTCTGCTCTCCCCGCGGGGGCGGGGGGCGGTGTCAGCCGAGGCTGCTTCCTTGTCCCCAGGCCCTGGCTGCCGTGGCTGGGTCACCCAACGGCCTGTCTTTGTCAGCCAGACTTCCTCGAGGCCAGGCCTCCGCACCCCACACCTGCAGCAGCCCCCCGCTGCTTTAGAAGGTTTATCTGCCAGAGGGGCTTTGAGGGCGGGGAGCGGGGACCCTTATCTCCTTGCCAGGGCTCTGCCCTACGGTTGGGGCCTTGTAATCTGACATTGTGATTTTTTCACCCTTGCTACCCCCTACCCCCACCAGGAGGGAAGATTTTGCTGAATCACCCCTGGGGAGGTGGTTGCAGGGGGCTGGGGGCGAGGCAGCTGGAGGGCAGTGATAAGTCTGAGGCCCGGCTCGGGGGTGCTGGGGGGCCGGCCTAGAGGAAACCCGGAGCCGTGACGGTTTCCAGCTAAGATTGTTGGCTTCTGCAGAGAGCCCTGGGGACGGTCAGCTCTGAAGGCCCCAATCTTCCTCCCAAAGGAGGCCAGAAGAGGACTGGGCCTCAGGTGGGCATGCTGGGAGCCATGGGGGCCTGGCTGGGGGACACTGAGCCCCCACAGGATGGCTCCCGGATCCTCTAAAGCACCTGAGCTTTATACATTGGGCTCTTGCGGCCCGAGAGGGGCACCAACTGGCCCCCGGACCCCCAGCAGGTTGGGAGTGGAGCCAGGGGCTGACCCGAGGCCTTTGTCTCCCCAGGGCCTTCGCACCACGGGTTCCTTGGCTCAGGGCAGTCCTCTCCACCTTTTGTGTATCAAACTCTTTTTGTCTTTCACATGTCTGTTTCCTCCGGGAAGACTTCTCTGGCCCCGGGAGCTGGGCTTGGTAGCTCCTCAGCCTCCTATAGTCCTAGGTGTCTGTTCTCCTGGGTCTTAACCCCACAGGGCCCAGAGTGGACACCCAGCAAATGCTTATATAACAGGGATTGGGGTTCTCTCCTCAGTTTTGCCTCTTGGGACCAAAAGCCTGAGGTCTGCAAGTGGGGAGGAGAGCCCTGGAGGCTGTGGGCAGGCCTCTCACCCCCTCTCTGCTGCAGAGCTGACCCAGGTCTGGGGAGAGGTGGTCCCAGCCCAGGCCTTCCCTGGCCCTGCACCGTACTGCTCACTCTTCCTGCAGGGTAGTCTGACCTTCAGGTGTCTAAGAAAGACAGAAATCTACCAACAGTGGCAGTGGGCCATATGCCGAGACAGGGTCCTATGGGACACCCATAGTGGGAGGGTCTAGAGCAGAGGCCAAGAGGTCGGACGTGCTGGAACTTCCCCAGAATGCTCTCTGCTCCCTGATTTCTGATTCCCCCCAGAGCCCCCCAGGGCAACCGCAGGCCGGGGCAGAGGGGTGATTGACACCCCTGAGTCAGTGGCCACATCCCCTGCTGCTCCCAAAAGGGGTTTCTGGTGCAGGAAGGGCTGCCCGCGGTGGTCGCTTCACTCCCTTCCTGCTGCCCAACTGAGCTCAGAGATAAGTCGTCTCTGGGCTGAGGGAGGCCTGGGGGCTCCGGCCTTCCCCAGAAATCATGTCAGGGTTCCTCGTGTGGAGGAAGGAGCCTGAGGGCCATGATAACCCCTTTATTTTTAAGAGATCTGGGAGGAAGTCCCAAGTCACCCTTTGCAGAAATAGCTCGGAGCTTCATTCCGGTGTCTGTGCTGTCAACAGGGACAGCCCGGGAGAGGAGCCCAGGTCAGCCCACGGCAGGGAGCAGGGAGGATGCCCGGCCCTGGGAGCCGGCCCCAGGTCCGTGCTCCAAGGTCAGAGCCATCGGTCAGGACAGGTGCACAGCGCGGGGCAAGAGGGACGGCCCGGGGCCCCGCCGTATGCACAGTGACTGCCGGGGACCTGCAAGTCATTTCACCCCTCCCCCCGCCTGTGTGTGCATCCCAGGAACACGGGCTGGGGGAGGGGATGGCGTCTCCACCACAGAGCCCGTTTCTGTCTAAGTGCTCGCCGTGGCTCATGCAGTGTTCGATACTAGTTCATTGTCAGGAGTGCTGAGCAGAGGTCTAAGCTGCAAGAATGTGTGTGGGGGCCACGTTTCTGTCTCCCTCCACTTCAGGCCGTGCCCCGTGTGCAGACCCTGGTCAGCCCCTATGTGCTCTGCCGGCCCTTGGATGGGCAAGCTGCCAGCTGCCACGCCCACCCCTCCGTCCTCTTATTCAAGAGTTTAGGGAGGGAAATCTGGGAGTCTGGGACTCTGGGGTGTGCAGACTGAGTCTAGACACTCCCGAAGGCCACGGGGGTCATTTTACAGAAGGCAGCGCCCTGAAGCGGGGGCCAAAGGGATGTCCCAGCCTCCTGACACCCTGTCTGGGTCTCTCTCCATCCCCACCTCTCTCTTATGGGAGGAATCAACTAGCCCCTCTCAGGGAGGCCCGCCCCAGGCCACCCTGGAGCCAGAGATCCCCGTGTCACCCTCACGCTCTCTTCCATCTCCCCTCGGCGACCCCACTGAGCTCCAGGAGGGCGGGCGTGGTGTCGGATCCCCGCTGGCCCAGGTGATGCCTGGCGGGTGGCGGGCACCCATCTGTGTGCCCTTGGACGGTCATGGGCCTGGACCGTCAGAGGAGACCCTAGGCAGCATGGCCGTCCACTCTGCAAACACGGGCAGGCCTGGCCCTCCGCTGGTGCCCCAGGTTGGGCAGAGGCGGGGTCCCTGCACGCTATTCCTGGCCCCCAGGAGCTCTTGCCTCCTCCCCCTCCCTCTTAAAATAAACAAATCACCTTTCTTTCCACCCCCACCACTTCCTGCCAAAAAAACCCCACATCATGGAAAACACAGAAAAAGTCTTTCTAGAAAAGGGAATTTCAAAAATCAACAGTGATGCCACCCTCCCCCACTCCCTGCAGTCTAGCCCTGCAGACCTGGGAGCCTGCCTGACCCCCGACGGGTGGTTTCATAGCCAAGGTCAGGCCGTGTGTGCCCTGAGCCATGGCCCGGGAGCAGCCCCCCACAGAGGCGGCTTCTCCTTAGAGATCCACGGTTTATCTTGCTGCCCCTCCTGACCTGAGCCTCGTCCTCAGGCTCTCACCCTCCTGCCCTTCATCTACACTCGCTGAGACTCAGTTTCTCTGCTCAAGGCAGGGATGATGAGGTATATAAAGGAAGGTGACCAGCTCCAGCCTGGGCGTTCGGGGGACTGGCCTGAGCCCGACTCTCACCTCGAGACCACAGGTGGGCATAGGAAAGAAATGGTGAAAAATGCCCTCCTGCTCCCTTATGTGTTCGGGGATAAAGAACCTTCCAGAAAAAGGCCTTGCAGAAGTGCTAGGAAGCATCAGCACTGCTCTGTGCCCAGGGAGATGTGGGGTGTCCACTTTGTACCCGCGTGGGACTAATTCATAGCTGCATTTGTTGGCATGCCTGGAGGTCGAGGCCCCTCCTCCAAGGAACCCCAGGGGGCCTCTTCCTCCCTGGTTCTCGTTGTTGGGATGAAGTGGTTGCAAGTCTCTCTCTCTCTGTCCCGCTCCCTTTCTCCCGCTCTCTGGGCCACCAGGCCCTTGATAACACTTGGAAGGCCCTATCGGCTGGGAGCGTCGTCCTCCTGCCCGAGCCCACTGGCCTGCTCCATGCTGACGGTTGGCAGCCGGCACTGTTTGATAAAGTTATCAGGCTAAACCTGAGCACGGCCGCTCAGTACATGCCCCTGCCTCAGATTTCCCTCCTCCTGCCTTCCTGCAGCTGCTCCCCTTGCACGGGAACCCTGGCTCCTGCCTGGCTCCCGACTGGGGGCCCCTCAAGGCTGGACGCCAGGGAGGTGGATGGGAGGAGGCAGCCCTCTGCCATGGCCAGGAGGAAGAGCTGCATGTCCAGCGTCTGCCCCCATTGCTCCCAAGGCAGGGGCCTCCCCTTCGGGGTCTCCCACCCCACCTGTCCCGGAGGAGCTAGGGGCTCTGAGGGGGCTGACAAGCCATCCTCGCTTAACGGGACACCTACTAGGAGCTGGGCCCAAGCTGAGTGTTGGGACACAAAGGGTTGGACCCGGTGTCCCCTGGGAGGTGGCTCACAGGCTTTGGGGGGGGCAGGGGCGAGCCCTCCAGCACTTGTCAGGAAAAAGGAACCGCCGGTGCTGCTGGGCAGAGACATCTAAGAGAGCCCCGTGCTGGCAGCTGGGGGAGGGGCGGAAAGGCAAACCTCA
This sequence comes from Spilogale gracilis, assembly GCA_004023965.1. Classification (NCBI taxonomy): domain Eukaryota; kingdom Metazoa; phylum Chordata; class Mammalia; order Carnivora; family Mephitidae; genus Spilogale; species Spilogale gracilis. The sequence continues at coordinate 6,029 of PITA01031113.1, forward strand.
AACCAGGGAAAGGATGTTTGGGCCGAGGGAGCCTTTTTTTAATGCCGGTGATAATGTTATCATGCGTGCCCACTAGGGAAAAATACAGCAACATACACTGAAAACTATGGGGGAAGAAACGCACACAACTCCTTTATTCGGCAGCAGCCCGTGTCAGGTCGATACGCTGCTGCTTATCCTCGCCAACTTCCTCCATGTGTGCAAGGAACAAAATGGAATCGGGTGGTGCATCCTGATTTTTAAAGCACTTTTTCACTTAAGATATCATGAACAGCTTTCTATGTTGACATATTTATTCTGCAAAACCTATTTTCTCTTCAAATTTTTCAGTTGAAAAATAAAAACGCACGTGCGCGCGCACACACACACACACACACACACACACACACACACATCCAACTCTCCTTCGGAGACAGTCCCGAGGGTGCGGCCCAGCTGTCTTTTCCAGCCCCCAAAGGCGGCTGTGAGCATTGGTTTCGTGGGTTGTCTTCAGATTTGTTTCTTTGAGGGTCTACAAAGTTATGCTGCATTGTTGTTAGGGGCCGCCTGTTCTGCTGAAACAGGCATCTGGTTCTGGGGAGAAGCCTGGCCCCCTCAGGTCAGTCCCTGCAAGGCACACAGGCCCCTTTCAATGGCTGTACGAAGTCCGTCTTCTGGACGCACCACCACCATCCAGCTCCCTCCGTGGGAGCTTGGGGTGCTTCCGCGTTTTTCTCCCCACGGCCAGTGGGCTCCAGACGATGCTCTTGTAGTTGGTCTGTGTGCCCACCCATGACTGTTTCTTTAACAGAAACTCTTGGGAGTGAAGAGTTTCAGGGTCGTGGGCAGTGCACACGTGGCTAACAACTTTCAAGCGCTTGAGCAGGATTTGAGACCGTGAGAGGGCTCCCGGGAGGGGGGGAAGAGGGCGCTCCCGGCAGAGGGAACACTGTGGGGGCAAAGATGTGTGTGTGGGGTCCTGAGAATTCTCTAAAGGCCTTTTGGTAGGAAGACTTTGCTGCTGGCTTAGAATTCCAGGAAAGGGGGTCAGAATGATCTCGCCGTTTTTCCACGTGTCTTCCCCTCCTTCCTGGAGGGCCCTCCGCTCCCTGACCAGCCTGGGCAATGGTCCCTGAGCACCCACCCACAAGATCCTCTTTGTAAAACTCAGCTGAGATGTCTCGGGCTCCTCACCTGGTCTGCAGATCAGCCAGGGCTCATGTGCCTTTAGAAGATTCTTGTGGGTCTTGGGTCCCTTACGCTGTCTGGGGCTGGCACGGGGCTCTGCCCCGCCGTGGGCGGCCGGTTGGCTTCATACACCTGTGGCCAGCCCTGATCTTTATTATTCTGGCCACGTCTCCTTGATTCCCTGCCTACCCCCACCCCTTTATTTGTCCTGCCCCTTCCCTCTGGGGTAGCGTGTTCACAGACTGGGTCATGGTGGAGAGCTGGGGTTTCATTTTGAGGGGATGGAGGGAGGTACATGTGGTTTCTACTGAACATTCAGAATAGATTCTATTCTTCTAGATGCTTCCACTTCCTTGCCTGCCCCAGCACCAAGCCCTGCCTTCTCACCTCGGTCCCTCTGTTCCTTCCAGGCCACTGCACTTGACTCTGGGTGAGAACAGGTGGGGACAGGCTGGGACAGGCCGGGGCCAACTCAGCCACACACAGAAGCCTGGGTTGACCCTGGGAGACACATTTCCATCCTTATCAGTTATTTCCATGGAGCTGGGCATCTCCCGCTTTGTCCCTCAGGGGCCCTGGTCCCAGCTGGGGAGTCAGAGGGCTGCTGTGTGGGATGTGGCCACGTCCCAGGGTGAATGTGGCCCGAAGCAGCCACCACTGGCAGGACATTATCTGAACACTAACTCAGTTGCTGCATTCCGTTCCCTAACGTGGCTGATTTGTTTTATTATTAAAAACATGATTTTAATATTTGTTATTCACTGTTGAGTATAAATTGCTGCTCTAGGTGGAGTTGCTGGGGACATCTTGAGGTCTCCAGGCCCCCAATCACAGCCACCCAGCCCTCCGCAGCCGGGCCAGGGCCGCAGTCACCCTGTCATTTCAGAGGCCACAACGTGCACCAGATCTATGCAAACAGAGTCCCCTAGAGTTGTGCCATCGATTCCACAGCCCTGGGGGAAAGGCCAATAGCCTGGCTTCTTAGGGACCTTGTTGCTGATGGCCAGTGTGACTTGGGCCATGGCCTCTCCTCTCTAGGCATCTGTCCCCTTATGTGACAGAGGGAAGCCATGGGTGGTTGCCACAGGGCTCGACAGTATCTTTCCAGTCCACGTGGCGACTCAAAGGCGGGAATTTCAGAGCAGGTCGGCAGCAGAAGGGGAATAGCGAGTGGAGGATGGGACCGTGGTGCTCCTGTGCAATCACAGACGGGGGGGTGGGGCCCCACTGCACCTGCCAAGCCGCCCCACGCCCAGTGCCGACGCCGAAGCAGAGAGAACTTGGACGGGAGCTCATGGCGTGCAAAGTGCTGGCTTATGTACCAACCTTCTGCAGGGAAAGTGGCCCTGCCCCTGACACCTGTGCTTCCTATGACAGCCCTGGGAAGATTCAGGCTTGGGAAGGGGCAAATGGCCTAACTCTCAGGCTCAGGTAGGAGCAGAGCAGCTCACAGTCCTCCAACGACCGTCTTCTGGGGCCACGGGAGTCCTGAGCCAGGACCCTCCATACGGAGGTGAATCTTCACCACAGAACAGGGTTCACCTGCCCAACCTTGGCTTCCTCTCTCTGCAATGAGCAAATGGGGTTCCTGCCTCCAGGGCTCTGAGCCTGCAGTGGCCCCCCCAGCCCCCACAGCATGCGGGCCGTCAGTGGGGGTGCTGATCTCTGGAGCCTCAGCGGAGGAAGAAAGGCGCATTGTCTAGCCGGGCTTCTCTTCCTCGCCCCGCCCTGCTGCAGAAGTGGTCAAAATCCTAATATTGGTGAGGTTTTGTTTAGCAAACAAAGAGCATGCAAAGCAATTCCCCCTGTGTGTGTGTGTGTGTGTGTGTGTGTGTGTGTGTGTGTGTCCAGCACCCTCCCTTACCTGGAGGAAAGGAACACCCATTCCAGGCCTCCCCCTCTCTGGGTTCCACTGTGTTCATGGACAGGAGAAGAGGGAGCAGGTGGTCTCCAAGGCTTTGTTGAGAACTCCCACAAACAGGGAACCTGCAGAGGAGGCCAGACCACTGTCGTGTGCAAATCTCAACCCTCCCACCCCTGCTTCTGCAGACCTGAAGTGGCACTCCGGCTGAAGTCAACAGAAAGAGCCTCTGGAATAATGCAGAGTAGAAATCCTGCCTGGCCAGACCCAGAGCTGGGGAGTTGGGGGGTTGCCATACCCTCAGCACCTCACAGATTCATAGCAGAGGAGCAATCTGGGGGGAAGCATGTGTGGGTGTCTTCAAGAGAAAGGTGAACAGAGACTTGAAGACCATCTTGCCTTGGAATCAGATTCTAACCCCGGCTCTGCACGTGCCCGCTGTGTGAGCTTGGGCAAGTTGACCAACCTCTCTGAGCCTCCACTAGGTCCCCTGTAAAAGAGGATAATGTACTTTCTTTGCAGAGGGTTGTTCAGGTTCGAGTCACTGTGCAGAAACCCTGGGCCCTGCTCGGTACCTGGAAGAGACTCATTTAGAAGTGCCTGCTGGGTAGGCCAGGGGTAGGCTTGGTGCTGGGGGCACGAAAGGCTACCTTCTGGCAGAGGAGAAAGCTACCCGCATCTAACTGCCATAGCAAGTTCAACAGGTCCTGAGCTGTAAGTGGGGAGCCCAAGGAGCTCCGCCTTCAGAGGTGGGAGAGCTTCTGTTTGGAATGACCAAGGGAGGCTTCATGGAGGAGGCAGCATTTGAGCAGGCTGCGTAGGATGGGCAGGGCTTCAAAAGGGGCTACCCGTGGCCAGCCAGCACTTAGCAGGTGCTCAGCCCTGCTCACTGGTGTGCATGCATGGTCTCAGGGAACATCCCCCCAGACGAGGAAGCTCTGTCACATTGTACAACAAGGGGAGGGTAGCACCAAACTTAAGCCAGTCCTATCTGCAAAGTCCCTGTGGCCACACGAGGCTCTAGGGATTAGGATGCGGATGGCATCCTGGGGGATAAATAAAAAAATCTTAAAAAAGAAAAAAAAAAAGAACCTGGAGATGGGAAGATGGCTGTAGATCGTCCCATTGAGCCCCATGGGGCACAGGGGTCCTTCCAAGGGGAAGGCAAGAAGGTCAGGCAGAAGAACGAGGTGGATGATGGAAGCAAAAGTCCGAGCCGCCTGCCTTCAGGAAGGATGAAGTGGCCACGGCCTCTACCCTGCAGAGTAGGACACCCTGCGCTTGGCTCCAGAGGGCTCATTTTGGGTTCCTGACCTCCAGAACTGGAGAGGATCGACTGCATGGTTTTAAGTCACTACCCTTTTTTTCTAAAAAAAAATATTCATTTATTTATGTATTTATTTGACAGAGAAACACAGCGAGAGAGGGAACACAAGCAGGGGGAGTGAGAGAGGGAGAAGCAGGCTTCCCGCCGAGCAGGGAGCCCGAAGTGGGGCTCGATCCCGGTCTCCGGGATCACGACCTGAGCCTAAAGCAGTTGCTTAACCACTGAGCCACCCAGGCACCCCTCTCTCTCTTTTTTTTAGGTTTTAAGAATGTTTTTAGTAATTTCGACACCCAACGTGAGGCTCGAACTTACAACCCTGAGATCAAGGGTCACATGTTCTATCGACTGAGGCAGCCAGGTGCCCCAGCTTTCTTTGCCCTTTGACGCTCCCTACCACCCCTTCCCGAAGCCTAACTTGCACCCAGGATGCACTTTAATAAACACTGGTCAAGTGTAAATAAATCTGTGTCTTTATTTTCATTTACAGCAGTTGAGAGGGACGGGCTCTTGATAGAAGTGACTGCCTGTTTCTCCAGCCGCATGGAGAGCCGGAATCCCTGTGGCCGTCTGCATGCCAGTCAGAAGTGGGGGGCAGCCAGCACATATGTGGCTGAAGCAGAGGGGTATGAGGCCTCCCACAGGGCAGGAGGCAGCTCTGGCTATCCGTGGCAGCCAGAAAGAGATCCACCAGAAACCAGGCCCCAGCACAGTGGGCAGCAGGCAGAGGGGGAGGATTTCTCTGTGGATTCCAATTCTGGACTATTCTTGGCATTCTTGTCCACAGGAGGCTACGCTGGTTTTCTGGGCTCTGCCCAAGGGCAGCAGCCCAAGCTCTTAGACCTCTAAACAACTTCAGCTCAAAAACACCCAGCCCAGTTCCCATATTTTGCAGCAGGAAAATACAGGAAAATAATGGCCCAGAGAGGGAAAGCAGCTTGCCGGAGGTCACACAGCAATTCTGTGAGTCCCAAGCTGAAAGATTGCTGTCTAGCACGGACTCCAGGAGATTGGGGATCTGGGCACAAGAGGCTGGCCTCTCCGTGGGTCACGGGACCTCAGGGCAGGCTGGTCCGGAGCCCCGGGCCAGTATAACCTCACTTGAGATTGTGCTGGCTCTCCCGGTGCCGACGCAGGTCCACCTTGCGCTGGAAACCCTTGGTGCACAGCTCACAGCTGAAGGGCTTGAAGCCGGTGTGCTTCCGGCTGTGGGTGATGAGGTTGGAGCTCTGGCTGAAGGCCTTCCCGCACACCTGGCACTTGTGGGGTTTCTCACCTGCGGGACAGCAAGGGCGGGTCAGGGCTGTCCGCGCCAGGCCCCGCCGCCCCGCCGCCCTGCATTTGTTCCCCAAACTCGGCTCTGTGTTATCTCACGGTCTGGCGACGTGCGCTTTAGAAAAGAACTACAAGAGGGGCACAGCGAAACAACGCCCCGTGGGGTTGCGCCCTGGTCGGACAAGGACTGGGTCCAGGCGCTGGGTTAACAGCCAAGCAGTGAGGGAATGGCGGAATGAATTAATCCACCTGCTGGTCTCACGTCGCCCCAGAGACCACACAGTGGCTCTTCCTGTCCCGGTGTTTTTCCTACGCATTAAAAGTGTACTTAAGTCGCCGGGTCCAACGCTCCACGTGGAGGAGAGCATCCTTCTCTTTCTAACTTGAGCCCACCCTGCCTGAAGCCGGGACCTTCTACCAGCCGGAGGAAGGGGTGCGGGGAGACGCCGCTTTGGCCCGTGCGGGCGCGGCCAGGGAACCCCGGGGCCAGAGGAGAGGAGGGCGCCTCACCGGTGTGGATGTAGGTGTGCTTCTTCATGTCCGACTTCTGGTGGAAACGCTTCCCGCAGAACTGGCAGGGGTAGGGCCTCGTGTCCGAGTGGATGAGCAGGTGCGTGGACAGGGTGGACGAGCGCTTGAAGGCTTTGCCGCACATCCGGCACTCGAAGCTGCGCTCCTGCCGGAGGAAACGAGGCCCCGGAGGGTCAGGCGCGGGCGGGGCCTCGAGACCCGGGACTGCCACGCTGGGTGCAGGACCGGGCCCTGCCAGGATCCCCTGAGGAACAGGACACTTGTTGGGGGGAGGGGGCCTCGAGAACGGGTCCCAGTGGGGCAGGACCCAGAGACCCCCATTTCTGCGGCCCAAGAAGGGCAGCGGAAGCATGGGGCCTGAGGGGCCTCCTCTGGGCTTTCCCTTGTAATCTCACAGTATCCCACGCAAAACTAGCCTCAATGCGCCTTTGTTGACTGACTCATCAATCAACTGCTCTGGGACATGGGCTTCAGGGTGCTTTGGTTAAGAGCCTGTATTATTGGGGCCCGATTCTGGCTTCTGCTCCTTAGAAGCCACAGGACCTTAGACAAGTCATTTAACCACTCATGACTCAGTTTCCCCATCTGTACATGAGAACAGCAGTAATGAACTCAAAGGGTAGAGAGCTGAGCTGGCAACTAGCGCGACTGAGAGCTCTTGGGACCGTATCCTGCCTCTGCTCGGGTCAGCAACTCGGGTCATTTTGGGCACTTTCCCTGGAATGGAATATTCAAGAAGGGCTAAGTGGGACAAGAAGGTCAGCTTGACCCCAAGATTCTAGACCCCAAGATTCTAAAAGTCGAGAGCCTCGAAGCTGAGGACACCTGCTCTGACCCCACAGACCACGCAGATCACTTCTGAGCATCAGAGACATCTCTCTGTCCCCGAAATCGCACTGGGCCAGGAGCCTCTCCCAATGGCACATTTGGTCCCTCGGGAGGGAAGTCTGTTAAGAGTGGGTGTTGGGAAGACGATACCGTAACCAGCACGAAAGCACAATCATTCATTATCAAGAACAAATTAAAGTGTATACTATACAGTGATTTTACAAAGAGGGTTTGAGGACCCAGAGGAGGGAGAAAAGGACCTCCATCTGTGTCCCCCTCGGGGGCAGGGCGGGAGGCCCAGAGCAGGAGCCGGAAGTTGGGGGAGGGGCGTCCTGGCCTTGGCCAGCTGCCCACCTGGGAGTGTACGTGTGCGTGCTGCTCCAGGCTTACGGCGTGGCCGAAGGTTTTGCCACAGACGTCGCAGGCGAAGGGCCGGGACCCGCTGTGGGAGCGGCGGACGTGCACTTCGAGCCCGTGAGGGGTGGAGAACACCTGGGGGCAGAGGGCAGCGCATGAGGCCACTGGGGGTCCCCAGGCCACCCGCACCCCCTCCACGCCCAGGCACGGACGGGCACAAAGCAGGGGAAGCACCAGAGTGCTGATTCTGCTGGAGTTGCTGTGTGTCCTGGGGAGGTCCCTTTCCCTCTCTGTGGCGTGGTTTCCTTTCTAGAAAACGGGGGCTGTGGGAGCATATAAAAGGCCCCTCGTGGCCCGAGCTAGAGGCTGAACGGCCTAGTGGGTAAGACCCAGGAGTTCGCCAGAGCCACGTTTGAATGCTGCCACGATGTCTCTTGCTGTGGGCTCTTGGGCCAGTGACAGCCTCGCTGAGCCTTTTGTGGGCATCCCCGGTTCACAGCACAGGGAGCACCCAGCTGCCAGGGGCCCGGGGGAGGGGCGCCCACCCACACCGGAGCTGCCACCTTGTTGCACTTGATACAGTGGTACGCGTCCATGCCTGGGGAGCAGCGGAGGCTGAAGTCCAGGGGCGGCTCAGTGCTGGGCACCAGGGGGCTGCCGTACAGGCTGACGGAGCGCTCGAGGAAGGCAGACTGCATGGTGGAGGGGGCCTGCCGGTAGCTGTGGCCGTAGGATGAGGCCAGGGCATCCCAGGAGAAGCTGGGCTTGTAGAACGGGGGGGAGTCGGAGTCCCTGTCCTGGGATCGGGGCATCACAGCAGGGCCCTCTGCGGAGAGCGGGACACATGTGTGGTGGTGATTCACTGATGCTTAGAGCACCAGCCCCACCACTCTCCTCCTAGTGACCTCACGCTGGGGCTGTGGTGTGTGTAGCCCTGAATATTGTCTGTGGGGGAGGGTCTGGGCCCAAGCAGAAGCTGCAGAGACCAGATTGCATCCAGATGTCCTTGTCGATCTTTCCAGACTCCGAAACCCCGAGGATCCCTGCTTCCATGAGCCCATCTGCCCTCCATTCCATTTGCACGGGCCGGTGGGGAATGGGCAGGGGTCCCGGCCAGGGTACCTGGGACCACGGTGGTCTTGCTCAGGCTCTGGTCCAGCTTCAGCTCTGGCTCGCGTTTGAGGTCAGTCCAGGTCAAGCAGTGGTTTGGGAACAGGGTACTGAGGACAGCGTCATTGCTCAGGACCTGGGCCCTGGGCCCTGTGGGGAGACAAGACCATCAGAGACACCAGCTACAGCTCCTGGGAGTTTGGGGACCCAGAGACGCACTTGCTGCTGTCCTCAGCTGCTCCCGTGCCTGGGCCCTGCCCAGGATGGTGGGAGCCAGGTGGAGGCAGGAAAGGAACCCTGCAAGGAGAACTCCTGGGCCAGTGTTAGTTTTCTGAGCACCCGACGTCAGCCCTAGATCTTTTCTGGTTAGGACCCACATGTCAGCTGCTGAGGACCGGCTCCAATCCTGATGCTCCCACCACCCCAAGAGATCAGAAGAGATGGGTGCGTTCATTTCATTCTTTCAACCAACATTTACTGAGCTTCTGCTTTTGCAGAAGGGATGCCACTGCCTCCCCAACACAAGGGGTCAGGGAGCCCTGGGTGGGTGCCGCATGGGGAGCTCTGACTCACCGGGGCTAAGCGCAGGAGGCCAGATCGGGGCATCTTCCTGGAGGCGGGGCTGGTGGTAGGTGTGAGCCTTCTTGCTCTTCACCAGGAAGGAGCGTGGCATGGTAAGTGTGCGCCCCACACCTGCAAGGGGAGAGGGAGAGAACAGTTAGGAAGGGCAAGAGGACAACAGCCTCTGTATTTTAGAGCCTCTTCCTGATAAAGGAATCCCTATCCTGAATCGAATGGTGTCCCCCAGGAGTTCACGTCTGCCCAGAACCTGTGAATGTGATCTTCTGCGGAAATAGGGTCTTTGAAGATTTCCAACCTAAGATGAGGTCATACTGAGTTAGGGTGGACCTGTAGCCCCGTATGTCTGTGGTTCTTATAAGTAGAGGGAACTCTGGGCACATAGCCAGACACACAGGGAGAACACCGTTGTTGGAGCAGCTGCAATCCCTTTCCCGCGCTTGGCCCTGTCCTCGCTGCAGTGCTGTGTGACAGCTGGCCTGGGGAAGGGGGCTCCGGCTCGGAGGCCTGGGAATGGGACCAGCAGAGAGGCCACCAGGAGCGGCGAAGTATTTCCTGAACTCCTACCTGGGCCTGGCCTGGGGGTGGGGAGGAAAGAGGACCACT
>PITA01031114.1:0-15716 GCA_004023965.1 Spilogale gracilis
CACACGCATGCACACACGCACACACACCACACACACATGCACGCACACCAAACACGCGCGCACACACACGCACATACACAAGCACGTGCACACACGCACGCACGCACACGCACGCACGCACACACACACACGGCTGTCTCCAGAAATGCCACACCACAAGAGAGAACATACATTTGAGCCCCAGACAGTGGATGTTTGAGATGTCAGCGCCGCTACGTACTGACTCTTAGCGCCATGTCTGCATTCATTTGGCTGCTGCAGAGTGGACGCTGACCACCTCCTGAGTCCCCAGTGTCCCCTCCTGTGGCCCTGAGGTCTTCGTGGGGGGTCTCAGAGCCCCACAGCCCTGGGGCCAGCTCTGGCCGCAGGCTGAGATCCTTCTACAGAAGGGAGGCTGTGAGCCAGGGGCAGGGTTGCCCCACCCAGAGCGTGCGAAGTATTAAAGCCCACCCATGCTTGGCTAGTGTAGAAGGAGCATTTATCTTGTGTCGTACTCAGTTTTATGAGACCACACCCAAAGACAGCAGTCTGCTGTGACTGTACACCAAGTTGATTAAAAATTGAATTAGGTCTACCTTCTAAAGAGGGAATCTCATTGTGAAAAAATAAGAAGATTTAGGGTTTTTTTCCCCTCAAAATATTGTCTATTTTATGGCCACCAGCTACCCTTCCTGTGCTCTGATGCTGTTCTTTTTATTTGCTTTTTTTTTTAAGATTTTTATTTATTTATTTGACAGAATGATAGAGCACGAGAGCACAAGCAGGGGGAGTGAGAGAAGGAGAAGCAGGCTCCCTACTGAGCGGGGAACCTGATGTGGGGCTCAATTCCAGGCCCCCGGGATCATGACCTGAGCCGAAGGCAGACGCTCAACCATCTGAGCCACCCAGGCACCTTTTCTTTTTCTTAAAGATATTAATTAATTAATTAATTTGACAGAATACTTGCTTTTTTGACAGCATGTTTTCTTTAACCTCTTTTCCTTCCTCTGCCTTTCTTGTTTCCTCTGTCCTCAGAATTCAGATTCTCGTTGGATTTGTTTCCTTTCCCTGAGTGTCTAACGGTGCTCCTGTCTCCCCAGTTGTCCTCCACTCTCCATGCTTGCCCTGCTGAGCCTCAGCAGCCACTGATGGACGTGGCCTTCCAGTCACTCTGCTGCTGTGGCCGTCGCACCTCGGCCAGTGAGACTGCGGTCAGCCCGGGCTGCTTGCACACCTGTCTGTGGTAGGTGGATGTCCGCCCCGTCCTCTGTCTGCTGGGAAGGGTGCTGGGCTGGAGGCTGGAAGCCGTGGGCTCGGGCCTCGTCCTGTCTGTATCTGAATCCCTCGCCTGTCTCTGCACTCATGTGGGCGATGCACTTAGATTAAATCATTCGCAGCGTGTCGTTTCAACACCAGAAAATCCATCACTTGACTCCCTGGGGTCATACTGATCCTGGCCCCTTGGCTTAGTTCCTTGTGACCAATTAGCCTCTTCTTTACAAGAGCAAATTGAAACATGACGAGGGGCTGTGGGACTGGAGCGGGTAGAATAGCGCACACCCAGCAGCGGCGGCAGCGTTGGCCGACGGGGAGCGAGGGGAGGCGAGGCCACTTTCCATTCCTCCACGGTCTTTTTCAGGTTGGCTTCTGCGTTGTTCTCCCGTGGAAGCAGCACCCACCCGTGACCCCTTTTCAGTCTGAGTTGGCTAACAAGAAATGCTTACTTTGAAATCCCAGATGCACTGTGCTAGGAAGATAAGCACAGAGGTCGTAGGCATTAGAATTGTCCTTTCGGCTGAAGGGAGTGACTGATGGCTGCGTCTTCTTTATCCCTTCTTAAAGTCCCTGTTCCTCACAGGAAAGCAGAAGTGTGGCCCGTAGAAGCTGAAGTGAAACCAGAACGTAGGAGGTTAGCGTCCTTGTAATTCTCTCTCGATTCCTAGTGACCCAGCCTGGGTATTATATCCCCTGCATTTAGGGGAGCTCCTCTTTCCTCTTTGAACTGAAGAGTATGCAGTTGGCAGTCGGGAGCCTGGGGTTTTTCTGCTTCTTCACACTAGCTCTGTCACTCTGGGACGTCACTTACCCGTTTCTGAGCTGATCTTGTGTTTGAAAGGAGTTGGGCCGGGCGGGACTTAGATGTTTTTCCAGCGCCAAAGTGCGGTGACCCTGCAGTGTTCCTCCTCATTTGCGAGACCCTGACAAAGGGGTAGCGGGAGGGACAAGGAGAGGGACAGCAGTCGAGTTCTGACGGCCTGAATAGAGTTTACAGCTCCTTGAACGCAGAGGCCGTCTTTTTATTTTTATATAGCCCTCAGTCCAGTTACCACGGTGTTTTAAAATCGATTCTTCTTTCGGTTAGTGGATTGATTTCAGCGTTTATGAAGGCATCGGCAGTCTGAGGCTCTCTCTCCGTAGGGGGATGGCCTCCCAGAAACCTGAGTGCATTCCAGTCTGAACTATTCTTGTAGTGATGGCAGAAGTCTTGAACTATCTGTATTTTCGTGAGGAAGACATCTCTCTTTGTGGGAGGGTAGGAACTTTTCTGTTGATCTCCGTGTTTGTTTGTTTCTTCTTCAATAAAAGCCTCAAGGACATTCATCGTTCCCCAGCCAGGCTGAGCGGCCTGCTTGTGTTTTTGAACTCTGACTGAGGTTTAGCAAGGGCACACCAGTGTTCCTTCGGGGAATCATTTGCCTTTGCTTTCTTGATAAATAGTGCCTATCAAACCATCGTATTCTGATTGATGAAGTTGAGTGCATGCGTTGAGTAGCTTATCAAGAATATTTTTTGGTCATGGGGAGATCGGAAAATCTCCTTTCCTTACTTTTACTTTCTTCGGTACCACAAGACAACTTCAGCGTTGGCAGATTGCCCTGAGTTTTAAGTACATCCTATCTCAGTGAGGGTGCCTCACTCCCTGAGGCCCGTCCCGTCGGGGAGCACCCGTCTCCTGAGGCCCGTCCCGTCGGGGAGCACCCGTCTCCTGAGGCCCCGTCCCGTCGGGGAGCACCCGTCTCCTGAGGCCCGTCCCGTCGGGGAGCACCCGTCTCCTGAGGCCCTGGAGAATGCTCTGGTTTAGCTCCTGACACTGTCTTAAGGGAAAGGTGTCAATAGGAATAGAGATTATTACGATTGTGTTCAGTTAACCTGTGCTGTTGATCAGCAGAAATAGAAAGGATTTCATTCATTTATATATGTTTATTTTATTCAGAACATTAGTGTCAGTCAGACTCTTAGACTGGGTTATAGTTTGATTTATTTGCAATTCTCCGTTCTGCTGTGTCCTAGCTGATGTAGTCATGAGCTGCGTGAGCCTTCAGCTGAGGGAGATGGGGGGTCAGAGGGCTCATGTAGCCCCGACTTTGTGCACCTGACGTAACGAAGAGGGGGCTGATGGGCGGTTACAGACCTCTCGTAGTTTGGGAGCACCCGTCTCCTGAGGCCCCGTCCCGTCGGGGAGCACCCGTCTCCTGAGGCCCGTCCCGTCGGGGAGCACCCGTCTCCTGAGGCCCGTCCCTTTTGGGAGCACCCGTCTCCTAAGGCCCCGTCCCGTCGGGGAGCACCCGTCTCCTGAGGCCCCGTCCCGTCGGGGAGCACCCGTCTCCTGAGGCCCCGTCCTGTACCGGGAACCGATGACTGAGGAAGGAGTCGCCGCCTTGTCCAGGTCACGGATTCTGGGCGCACACACAGGGCCGTGTCAGTGGGATGGCGCAGGTGCTGAGGGCCCAGGGGGCAGCTGCGTCAGCAGATTACAGGATTCCTCCAGCGTACTGCTGATGTGGCAGCCTCTCCCCTCCCCGTCCTCCTCCAGATAATATCTGTACAGATTGAGTAATATAATCTCAAGTCAGAATAGTAATAGTGAAGGGTGCTATTTACTTTTGAAGAAAAATTCTAATTGACTAAATATATTTCTACTTCCTGATTTTTTCACCTTAGAACAAACTTGCACTCAAGTTAAAACTTTGTTCTATTTAAATGACAAGACTTCAGACAATCTAGGCTAGTTTGTGAACTCCCATGACACGCTCTGAATGGCCCATGGCTGTACATTCCTCGATTTGAAAACAAGGCTTTTCCCACCAATTTTGGAATGAACTGGTCATTGTAACCAGTTTTGTATGGGACAGTTGTTTCGGACCCTAACCCTATAATGACATCATTTTCTTTATACCCAAAATAAATGCTTTGCAGACTAGATTATTCTGGAATTTGACTGCTCTATTTTTCTCCCAATTAAAATCTGTTGCAAAGGAACTCTCCTAGTGAACAGTTTCCCTTATAAGTTTTGTTTTTGTGCTTCTAACTTTGCTAGTAATAAATCTTATTTTTCCATGAGAAAGCAGTCCGTTCTATTTCAGGTGGAGTAGGAGTTGCGGTTGGAATGCAAGCACATCCAGTTTGTTCTGTTTTCATTTTCTGACTTCAGAGTGTCAGTGGCAGTGGTTTAGTCTCAGTGTGGTTTGGGTTCAAGGGTACAGAAGAGTAAGAGTTATAAATCTGGTGAATGGAAGGAGGATCGTTATTTAGCCAAAATAAAGTGGACGCTAAATTGTTCATACATAAGGCCTTGAATTACAGAAACTAGTAATCAGGAATAGGGTTCTCAAGTTTCTGATGGAAGGCGGGCATGCCTACCTCAAGTCATTCATATGAAAAAGGACTGAGGAGAGATCAGTTTGTAGAAAAGTCCACCTTCTTTAGAACTCCCAGAGGATTGAAGGGGACCTTCCTTTACTTTCTCCTTATGATATCTTCATATTGGATAAATAATTACCAGAACTCCTCGTTTAGCCTTGGGAAGCTACAGCTCTTAGGTAATTATGGACACATTTATATGATTTAAAGAGTATTAATGCAAGTCTTGCCATAACTATTTTATGTAATCCCATCAAGCTAACAGCTGGGCCTCTTTAGGGCTAGAGTTCTAATGTATGCGAAGGCTCAGAATCACATGTAGGACTAAGAACCTGTTTCTGTGCCAGGAGATTTATCTTCATAGCCCGGTCGGGCCATTTCCTGATGGTATTACCCTGGATAAAAAAAGGACAGTAATGCAGTAATACTTCCTAGAGGTGTTTCAGTTAAGATAATCTCATGAAGTGCTTAGCGCAGTGCGCAGGGAATGTGGGTTGTCATCCCTGTCTTCACTGTCGTCATCCTCCTTATTAAGTCATTCTGTGTACTTGAAAATGCCTGTGTGTTCACTGTGCTTTTTATATTATATCCATTAAACATAAAGCTTAAATTAGCAGCAAGGGACATTATTGCATACTCACTTACTTTCTACTCTCTGTGTGTTGTACCTCGTGATGTCCTTCGGCCGGGGTGCTAGGTGAGGCTTAAAGCTGTATCTCAGAGCCATGATTAGAAGAAGAGAGAATTCAGAATACAGAGCTCTCTGCATTCATCTTTCAGGGAGAGGGAATTTCCTAATGCGTCTTATGGTGCTCTGTTTCATAAAGGGGGAAAAAATAGACAAACTGAAATGATGCCTGACTCCGTTGCTTACATTTTTAGGTACGGAGAGTTTAATTCCTCATGCTGACATTTGTCTCTCTAGAACAATGACTTCCAGTTATGGGTCCCTGTGATTCTTCTGATTATTGTGATCTTTATTAACGCCACCGCAGAGACAGCTTTCCAGAGTCGTACATTGATCCTGGAAAAAACAACACGGAAACTGAATATATCCTTTTAAAAGTTAGAATAATGTGAAAATTAATGGATCTCTGCCCAAGGAAGGTCCCATGCCTGATTCCATAATGTTCTGACAAAAAGGAATGTAGGAGGAAGACCTCTGCACCTTGACATTGTACCAGGCTTTTTTAGTCAGTGCCCACCTTCTTTGATATGTGTTTATGTCTAAAGCCTTTGCTGCGTAGCTCTCATTGACTATTAACAAAGTCTGTATATTACTAAAACTATAAATATTGTGACATCTAACTTATCTTAAAACTAAAGAAAAGATCCTATTTTTTTAATATTTTATTTTTAAGTAATTTCTATGACTAACCTGGGGCTCGAACTTATAACCCTGAGATCAAGACTCACGTGCTCTGCCAGCTAAGCCAGCTAGGCACCCATAAAGAAAACCTTTAGATTGCTATAAAGAGATCCAAAAAAGATCTTTCTATTTAAGCCCATGGTGGCAGCATTTTTGTGTCAAAATCCAAACTACCTCTAAGCAGTCTCTGCAACACAGAGATTGTGTCATAAACTTTAGAACTGCAGTCCTGAGCTGCTTTGGGATAATGGTGATGCTATGCGGAGTAGGTGTGGTTTTCATCCAGGGAGCTCTGCTTGTGGGCTAAATGCTAGCTGGCGTGATCCTCAGTCTCACGGTGTATCTAGCCGTAGGCTCCAGGTACCGCCTCCTTCCCGGGATTCTAAGACACTTGAAACACTGAGTAAAACAGGAGGATGGTGAAGTCCGCTGACTGTTGGCCTGGGAAACGGCAGGGGAGGGGCTCTTCACTGCCTCTCCGCTCCTGGGACTCGCAGCTAGGGTGTCCTTATCAGCTGTGTAGCGCCATTGGCCTTGAGTATTCTGCTTACAGAGTAGGTTCTAATCAAACACAGGAAGGGGTCAGGGACCCTTTGCTAGTTTATGCTTTTAAGTTCATTTCCTAGCCCTCCTACTGAGTCGTGGGATTTTTCCGCAGGCGGTGCGGCCCAGTGCAGAGGACTGGTGCTTCCCGATCCTCCGAGACTTCCTGCGGAGGGCTCGTGCCTCTTAGCAGCAAACAGCTGTCTCTTGAAAAACTCAAGAGAATTCTGTCTGTCCTCATCGTAGTTGAGTCTCCCAGGCGTGGCTTGCTGACACCGGCTGGTGGGTGCACCCCAGGAAAGCCCACCCACTCGCCAGCACCCTTCTCCTTACCCAGTTCCTACAGCGCCTACACTTCTGTTCTCCGTTTCTGTGTGGGATCCGGGGAGCCCTTCTCTTGTGGCGAGTAAGGGTGATTGGTTCTCCTATGCTACTACGTGTGTGTGTTCGTGTGTGTGAGAGCGAGAGAACTTAAAATAGACATTTTAAGAAATAAAGTATTATGAAGAACTCCCAGTTTTATCATATAGTTGAAAGCTTTATCTGAAGCTTTTAAATGGGGTGATTCTGAATTCTGTCCCAGGCATCGCCGGTGCACTCCTTAAGGGTGCCCTCCAGAGCTGTCCTTGCTAGGAACAGGTGACACGCTCCTCCCTGCCCTCCTGAGCTGTCCTTGCTAGGAACAGGTGACACGCTCCTCCCTGCCCTCCTGAGCTGTCCTTGCTAGGAACAGGTGACACGCTCCTCCCTGCCCTCCCGAGCTGTCCTTGCTAGGAACAGGTGACACGCTCCTCCCTGCTCTCCCGAGCTGTCCTTGCTAAGAACAGGTGACACGCTCCTCCCTGCCCTCCCGAGCTGTCCTTGCTAGGAACAGGTGACACGCTCCTCCCTGCCCTCCCGAGCTGTCCTTGCTAGGAACAGGTGACACGTTCCTCCCTGCCCTCCCGAGCTGTCCTTGCTAGGAACAGGTGACACGTTCCTCCCTGCCCTCCCGAGCTGTCCACAAGCACGCGCACACACCGAAACACGTCAGCAGGCACCGCAAGGCTGGGTGCTCGCTGACGACCTTCAGCATGAATCGCCACTCCCGACTAGGGGCTTACCAGGCACTTTAGGCTATAAACTTGATTTTTATCCAACAGAAATCATGACACTTCTTTTGCTTTCTATTCCCTACTTAGGTTCTTGTTTTAGTACTTTTTAAGTAGCACATAGTGTTTGAGTGACCTTACCAAGTATAGTGGGCTGTTGTAGACGTTTCAAGGGAGAAGAGACATTCATCCAGTCTCCCTTAGACACACACACACACACACACACACACACACACACACACACAGTTGTGCAGATGAAGGACTATACTAAGGTTAAGGAAGTGAGATAGCTTGCCCCAAATCTTACGACTAGTGAGGAGATGGAAACAAGAATTCAAGTCTTGACTGCCGCAGGTACCCTGCTGTCCCAGAATGGCCTCAGCGTGTGCCTCCCGCATCTGACCACTGTTCGCACGTCACCACGCGGGCTTCAGAGATCTGCTCTAGGAGGCAGGATGAGCAGCGTGATGTCTTACGCCAGACCGTCTGGATGCACACCCCAGCTCCGGCGTACTGCGCACGTGTGCCTCAGTTTTCCCATCTGTCAAGTAGACGAACTAATAATGCCTACTTCTTAAAGTTGACATGAAAATTAAATATTGGAAATGGCTGTAAAATCTCAGAACAGCGCCTAGAACGGTGAAAGTACTTAGTACACATCAACTCATCTTTACCTGAATGCAGACATGCACTGAATGGCAGCAGAGGGAGATGTTCACCCCAGCCCCGGCCGGCCAGCGAGGCTCATTCAGTCCACGCACCATTAGCAGAATATACACCAGCCAGCAGGTCGTCTCTGGAAGGCCACCAGGCTTGTGGTGAGCGTTTGAGACATTCTGGCTTCGCCTTCCCTCCAGTGACGCCGCCCCCCAGCCTGCACCACAGGCGTGCCGGGGCCTGAGGCTCAGCTGCCTGTCCTGGTACGGCAGATGTCTTCACACAGAAGGTAGTCCTACCCTCACCTCTTCAGGCTTGTTCACTTGGCAGCCGCATTCCTTTGAAATAATGCCGAGTAGTTCTGTCTGAGCCCCGGAGGACAAAGGGATCAGCAGTGGGATACTTAAAGACTCATGGGATGGCTCCTTTTTATAAAGCATGAGCCATTGTTTTGTTCGTTCGTGTAATAATGTAAACTATTATGTGGAATAGTATGTGGGAGGGGAGAGAGAAGTTTTATGGAACGATGACACTGCGTTGTCTGTCTGTGTGAGTGATGTGGGTGCATAGCCACAGCGTATTGCTAGGTGACGACCACATGTGCGTCCTCGGCCCTGCCGTGTGGGAGGCAGGAGACACCGTGCGGAGCTCCCTGTGTCATCACTGAGTCACGCGGGAGCCGCCGTGTGCCGCCGCAGCTGGAGGATGGCCCCGTCGGTGCTCGGAGCCCAGTGCTGAGTTGACGCACGGCGCGTGATGCCTGCGGTGAGTGGCGTGTTCTAGGACTCCCGCAGCTGCAGAGCCTTCCTGGGAACCTGGTTTTCTCAGGGTGAGTAATTCTGGTTCCACGTAGGCCTCCTCTGTGAGTGGCCACGGCCTGCCGGCCTCCCTTCCCTGCGTAGCAAGCAGGCCCCAGCTGTAAGAGTTGTATGAGGGAAAACAACTCCAGGCGCCCTGGTGCAGGGAGAGTTCGGTGAGGAAGCTGTCCCTACAGGAACCGGGGAAGTCTGCCTTTGGACGAAGGAACTTTTAAAGGGAAACTTGGCTCTGTTGCTTTTTTGTCATGTTCCTCTTTCAGGCTTAAGAAACAATTTTCCTCTAAATACAAGTTAGATTTGTGTCTAAAAGTTGAGTGGAGAAAATATATCGGCACGAGGGATGTCTTTTCTCTCAGTGCTCTAATGAGAAAGTAATGCAGGAAACCAGTGAATTCCCCAGTTCTGACCTCTGGGAAGTGGTGTACCCTCAGGTGAGGATGCCCAGGCTTCCCTCGCTGCTCTTCTGGTGAAAGTGAGACTGTATACAGACGCGGTCTTTAGAGATTTGATTCCCTCTTCAAAGACCTCTTCCTTCTGTTTGTTTTACAGCTGGTTTTGAATTGTCTTCATTTCCATTTGTATGGTAAGCCCTTTTCCTCTGGGTCATTTGTAGACTGTTCAGAGACTGATTGAGATTACTGAGGAACAAGGTTAAAGTTATATTTTTGAAATGCTTCTGGCCAAAATAAGTTGTCAGCCCCTGAAGGCTTTTAGTTGTTTTATTGAACATTACTATTTTTTAAAAAGCTAAACTTCAGTGTGCATGTACTTAAGAAAGTCTCCCTAACTCTCTGTAGTCTTGGTTTTTTTCTGTTTTTTGTTTGTTTGTTTGTTTGTTTCTTTAAAAAGAGAACAGACAGGTTTAGTGGATGATGATACTTAGCTTTACTGATCACAGAAGTACTGTGGAGAGCAGGTGCAGGCCATTTCCTTTCCAGGAGACCTAAGTTCTAACATTTGTTGAGAAGGGTAAGACAGTGAAGTCCTTTCACAATATTTTAGACTTAATGTTTCTTGAAGCCATAGCTCTACATGAGATCAAAACTTAAGCTCCAGTAGTATTGGCAGAAGGTCGTTTAGGAACTAAAAGTGCTGCTCAGGGCTCTGGGGGAGTACAGGTGTGAGCTTTGCCAGACGGCATTGTGTGATGACTGGCTAAGCCATATGATTCATTCGGTGAATGAGACGACTCAAAGCCATTCATAATCATGCTCTTTATTAGAGAGATGGGAAAGCTTCTAGAACAGTCCTCTGTCATTTCATTCTCAGACTGACCCTCCCTTACCCAGTGGCTGTCTGTCCGATGTACAACATGACATTTGAAGATAAAACGAGTTGTTGATCTTACTGAGGTTAGAAGAGAGTCACCCTAATTCTTACCCAGCGCGGAGGACTTGAAAACCTTAGAGCTGACAGAATGTTGTAGAGTTTCACCTTCCATTTCATTTAGTATGCATATTCTATGGTCTTTTGCCAGTTAGTAATAAGGTGTTAAGAACAGTACTATCTTGGTCACCTAACGAAGTGGCATGAAAATTAGGCCTTTCGGATGAAGAGGGAAAGCAGAGTCACTTTCTCCTGGAGCTCACTCTGACTTTCATTGAACTTGCTTTTATTCCTGTTGGACTCTGTGCAGGCAGACTTGGATCTGTCTTACCTGGGTAATGTTTTATTTATTTATTAGAGAGAGAGCACAAGGGGGGAGGAACAGAGGGAGGGGGAGAAGCAGACCCCTCACTGAGCAAGAAGCCTGATGCAGGGCTCAGTCCCAGGACTGCAGGACTGTGACCTGAGCTAAAGGCAGGCACTTAACTGACTGACCGCCCAGCCACCCCCTGGGTAACCCAGATGACATTAATGTGGAAGCACCGGAGCAATTCATTAAGATATGGTATTTCGGTATTGGCACATGCCGAGAAGACTTGCTCACCACCACAGAGCAGCGAAGAAGGTCTTGGCAGAGAGCCGGCCCCTGGTCCAGCTGGTGCCCAAGAGCTTGTTCATGGCGGATTCAGAAGCATCTTTGCTCTCTGTCTTCTACTTTCTGGGCCTTGATCTTGGTGGAATGGCATCCACCAGAGTCTTGAGATCATGTATACTATCTGTGTCTGCCGCTGGTACTGTTTTGTACACTACTACTATCTGGACTTGTATTTTTTGTCTCTCTCTCTCTCTTTTTTTAAAGATTTTATTTATTTATATATTTATATATTTATTTGATGGAGGGAACACAGCTAGAGAGGAAACACAAGCAAGGGGAGTGAGAGAGGGAGAAGCAGGCCTCCTGCCGAGCAGGGAGCCCAGTGTGGGTCTGGATCCTGGGGCTCTGGGATCATGACCTGAGCCAAAGGTGGACCTTAATGACTACGCCACCCAGCCACCCCCTGTTTTTTGTTTCTGAGCATAATGTGCATCTCCACCTTGAGGGTCTCTATCCTAGTTCCTTTCTGTCCTGGCTATGTAGCTAAAAGCCTTGCCCATCAGATCAAACCAGGAACCAAAGAACTTAATTTTTTTTTTTTTATTATTTCAGTGGTAGAATTTAGTGATTCATCAGTTGCACTAGAATTTAGTGATTCATCAGTTGCATAAAATACCCAGTGTTGATTTACGTCCCTCTCTGTTTTTGTCTTCTTTTATTTTTCCTTCCCTTCCCCATGTTCATCTGTTTTGTTTCTTAAATTCCACATAAGAGTGAAATCATATGGTATTTGTCTTTCTCTGACTGATTTATTTCGCTTAGCATAATACCCTCTGGTTCCATCCATGTGGCTGCAAATGGCAAGATTTCATTCTTCTTGGTAGCTGAGTAATATTCCATTGCCTGTATATACATACCACATTTTCTTAATCTGTTCATCTGTTGATGGGCATCTGGGCTCTTTTCATAGTTTGGCTATTATAGACATTGCTGCTATAAACATCAGTGTGCATGTGCCCCTTCAAATCACTGTGTGTGGACCCTTTGGAGAAATACCTAGTAGTGTAATTGCTGGGTCATAGGGTAGTTCTGTGTTTCACTTTTTGGGGAACCTCCATGCTGTTTTGAGGAGTGGCTGCACCAGCCTGCATTCCCACCAACAGTGCAGGAGGGCTCCCCTTTCTCCGCAGCCTCGCCAGCATCTCTTGTCTACTAGGTTGTTCGTTTTAGCCATTCAGACTGGTGTGAGGTGGTGTCTCATTGTGATTTTGACTTGTATTTCCCTGACGACAGGTGATGTGGGGCATTTTTTCATGTGTCTGTTGGCCACTTTTATGTTTTCTTTGAAGAAATGTCTGTTCATGTCTTCTGCCCATTTCTTCACTATTTTGTGTTGTTTTGTCTTTTTTGTGTGTTGACTTTCATAAGTCAACGTAATTTGAATGAAACTCACATGTATGTTGGGAATCTAATTCTAAAAGGAAAGTATTTATTCATTAGAGACAATTTCAAAAGTAAAGTCTATATTCATTGAAGACAGCCTGAAAAGCACAAAGAAGAAAACAGTCCATTATTCTACCACCAAGGAATCAGTACTGTTTCCATATTGGTGTATGCATTTTCACATGTGGGTGTGTATGGGTGTGTGTGTATGGGTGTGTGTGTGTGTGTGTGTGTGCACACGCATGTGCGCAGAATGTACCGAGTATTTCCCCAACTTCGGTGCAGGCACTATTCGTGGTATATGAGCTATTATAGAAAATATATGAATGGGCATGTCTCATGAATAGGTATATATTCTAATATGTATTATAAAATCATAACTAGCACATCAAACCTGTGATTTCGTGGTTACAGTCACTGTGAAAGACCTTTAGTTGTTGGGTGCCCTCGACATCTCTTCATTGCATCACTCCTTAGGCAATTTCTCTAGATCTTTAATATCTAGCACATCAGCCATCTGGTCAGCTCTACCTTGAAAATATATTAAGAATTCAATCCTTTGACCATTCCAAATGCCATCTGATCCAAATCACAATGGTTTATTACAATATGCTTTTAACTAGTGTTCCATTTCAGTCTTTTTTCATTCTCTTTTAGCTTCTCATCTCAGAGCATTAGCCAGAGTCCTTACCATGATGTGTAAGTCCCTACAAAATATACCCCATGTCTGCACCCCATACCTTTATGATCCCCTCCCCTTCCACTCTCCGTACTCACTCTGCTTCATTCACATTGTCTTCTCTGCCCTTCTTGGAGACCCCAGACAGGTCTCCACCTCTTCCTTCCTTGTTACCCCGTCTTCCTGGAATGCTAGCCGTTAGTCTCATGGCCAGTCCCTTCACTTCAGATTTTTCTAGTGAGCTGCCGTCTCCAAAATGCTAACTCCTTGCCCCACAAAGCCTCATATTCCCCTTGCCTCCTTTATTTTTTTTCTCCCTATGTCACTGACATTTTGAATATGTTACTTACTTTAGTCACTATCACCTCACTAACATGTAAGCTCCACGAGGGTAGGGATTTTTGCCTGCTTTAGTCACGCCTGAATTTCCAGCACCTGGAACAGTTCCTGGCATATGGAACTGTAAAACCTTGCCGAAAGAGTAGGTCAAGTAAAGATCATGAGCTGACATAAGGAGTAATGTTAAGGACATTAATACATGTGCTGAGGCGTTAGTAAAGTCAGGGGAGTGGTGGTGAGTAATGTTTGAGGAACACTGATTTAAGAAATCTTTGAGTTTGTTTCTTTGTGTTAGTATAAATAGCAGTGTAGGAAATATTCTTAAGTAATTTTTTGGTGCACATTTATGATTATTCCCTTAAACTGAATGCTTTAAAGTATAATTTCTGCTTTTTAGCATATACAGTTTTTAAGTCCTACCCAAGCTAGAAACTTTAGAGTTTACATACCTCCCTCCAGTATGAGTTGTCTGCTTTCTTCCACACCCTGCTCTGCAGTTGTCTCTGTACTTTTTTATCTTTTCCAGCTGAATAGCTAAAAAAGCTATCTGGGCTTTAAGCTTAACCTGTAGTTCTTTGATAACTTACATATGTATAAGCATTTTGTCACGTGTTTAAGTCTGATCTTTTTATCCTTTTTTGTGACTTGCTTGCCCATGTCTGTTTGGTCTGGGCTCTGCATATAGTGAGCTGGTTTATTGGACTGATAGCACAGGGACTCTGGTTCATCTCGGAATGGAATGCAAAGGACAGTCATGCCTCCCAGAGACAGGAGCTGGAGAGCCAGCCTCCCTCTGTCATCCTCACTCTCCTTTTCTTTACATCCCGCATTTCCCTTTCCCCTGGGCCTCCTTGCTCCCCCATAACTCTCTAGTCCACCTGGCTTTGGCTGGCCATGTCCTTCAGCTCAGCACCTACTTTGACATGGCCCTCCAGTTCAGGTACCCGTCACCACCTGAGTGCCATGGGTATCCGTGCCCCGGATTTCTGGGGGTGAGCAGTCGAATTGGCTCAGTATCCCTCTGTGTTCTGTCGGCTGAGGTCAGGGTAGAGGGCGGGAGTACCTGGGGCCTGTCCGTCCCAGACTGTGGATGAACCAGCTTCTCGAGGAGAGACACAGCAGCTACAATGTTCAGGACAGTGTCCTTTGCCCATTTTTTGATTTGTTGTATTCATTTTTCTTTTTTTGGTCCATAGAAGTCCTTTCCCTATGTAGGCTAGTGCTGAGCTTTATCTTACGGGTGCTTTTCTCTCCATTTATCATTTCTCTTTGCCATATAATTAAATCTGTCAGTTAAAACGTGATTTCTGTTGGTGTAATGTTGAGAAATACCTTTTCTGTGAGGAAATTATTACAGTTAACTTTATTTTCTTCTAGTTCTTGATGGTTTTATTTTCTATGTGTCCCCTGAATTGTGTTAAATTTTAGAGGAATTCCAGAAATGACTATCTCAGACATACTCATTCCAGGAGTGTAGTCTTTATTTAGTACTCGTTTTTTTTTTCTCTTAGCAAAGTTTTGTAACTTTGTTTTAGTTCTATGCTTTTAAGTTTATTCCTAGCTACTTCATAAATTTTATTCTTGTTGTGAGTAGGATGTTTTTCAGTTATGTTCTCTGATTGCTCCTTCATAGTTTATTAACGCCTTTCAAAAAATATCTTTATTTTATGACTGACCACCTCAGGCAGACTGGCTCGTACTAGTTGCAGTAATTTTTTTACTTGATACTTTTGGGCTTTACAAGAATTTTAATATATAAATAATTATCATTTTATTTCTACCTTCATGTCTTCTTTTCTTCTTTTGTGGTAGATCTCTTAGGATGAGGATAAAAATAGTTGTATTGAAATGTGGGGCATGTCTTATACTGTTGTATTTTGTTAGGGATAATTCTGATTAGAATGCTCTGGGAATATGTAAGTAAATGAAACTCGTGGAAAATGGGTCTTGACTCCCAATTTTTTTCCACTGCCTTGTCTTAGAACCCGAACATTTCACTTGCTGCAGAATTTCTGGTCCAACCATTGCCACTAGAAAGTCCTTGTTAAAATGCACATATGATCCCTCCCATTAACATATTATATTGCTAGTATAGCATGTCATGGATTTAGTTTTCCGATGGATTGAGTTTTCTGTTTCTGATCTACTGTTATTATGGAATATTGAGAAATAAACCTTAAATGGAATAGAAGGTTTTTTTTTTTTTTAATTATTGGGTTTTGTTTTGTTTTGTTTT
>PITA01031115.1:0-15663 GCA_004023965.1 Spilogale gracilis
CCCGGCCTCCCTTCTGGTAACCATCAGTTCGTTCTCTATAGTTAAGCCTCTGGTCTTGGTTTGCCTCTCTCTCTTTTCAAAAAACCTAATGTTATACTAAAACCTCTTCAGATCCATTTCTGGAGATCTCTTTTTAATATAAGCTGTTGAAAGGCCGTTAAACTGACGATACTTAACATTCCAGACAAGTGACAAGGCTGGAAAAGAACAGCCTAAAAGAATTTCTGGCTACAGTACACAAATGATTTTTCCAGATTTAGTCCAAAACAAATTGGTTCCCAAAGTTCAAACTCCCAGAATGCAAGAAATTTTGATTCCCTCCTCAGCCAAAGTTTGTGAATATTTACAAAAAGAAGTTTATTCAGGACCCCTTCAAGCCACAGCTTTATGCTCAGAGTTTTGGCAGGCAATTATACAACTGCACAATGTTATATTCATAAAATGAACCGTCAACCATATTTTTAATTAAAAACGCCAATTTGACATATTTTCACATTTATAATGAACTCTGACCCAAAACACAAAATGAAATATTTTCTTTGCATTTCACTAACTGTTCAAATGTAACAGTGTTAAAAACCCTTTAAAATAAGCTTTTTTGGGGGCGCCTGGGTGGCTCAGTTGGTTGGGCGACTGCCTTCGGCTCAGGTCATGATCCCGGAGACCCAGGATGGAGCCCCACATCGGGCTCCCTGCTCGGCGGGAGGCCTGCTTTTCCCTCTCACTCCCCCTGCTTGTGTTCCCTCTCTCGTTGTGTTTCTGTCAAATAAATAAAATCTTAAAAAATAAAATAAAATAAAATAAAATAACTTTTTAAAAAAAAAGATCTTTATTCATGACAGAGCTAGTTAGAGAGGGAACACAAGCAGAGGGGAGCTAGAGACTGAGAAGCAGGCTCCCTGATGAGCAGGGAGCCTGATATGGCGCTTAATCCCAGGATGCTGGGATCATGACCTGAGCCAAAGACAGCCGCCTGGCAACTGAGCCACCCAGGTGTCCCTAAAAAATAAGCTTAAAGTGAGGACGCCTGGGTGGCTCAGTCAGTTAAGTGTCTTCCTCTGGCTCAGGTCCTGATCCCAGGGTCCTGGGATTGAGACCCCGTGTCAGGCTCCCTGGTCAGTGTGGAGTCTGCTTGTCCCTCTCCCTCTGTAACCTCCCCACTCGTGCACTCTAATTCTCAAATATATAAAACCTTTTTAAAAAATAAGCTTAGGGGCGCCTGGGTGGCTCAGTTGGTTAAGCGACTGCCTTCGGCTCAGGTCATGATCCCGGAGACCCGGGATCGAGCCCCACATTGGGCTCCTGGCTCGGCGGGAAGCCTGCTTCTCCCTCTCTCACTCCCCCTGCTTGTGTTCCCTCTCTGGCTGTGTTTCTCTCTGTCAAATAAATAAAATCTTAAAAAAAAAAAATTATAACATACGCACACAAAAACATATAGAAATGTTCACAGCAGCTTTTTTTTTTTTTTTTTTAAGATTTTATTTATTTATTTGACACACAGAGAGAGATCAGAGGTATGCAGAGGGGCAGAGAGAAGTGGAGAAGCAGACGCCCTGCTGAGCAGAGCCCGGTATGGAGCTTGATCCCAGGACTCCGAGATCATGACCCAAGCTGAAGGCAGAAGCTTTAACCCTCTCTCTGCCTTGGCTCAGGTCATGATCTCAGGGCCCTGGGATGAGTCCCACACATCCAGCTCTCTGCTCAGCAGAGAGCCTGATTCCCTCTCTTTCTCTGCCTGCCTCTGCGCCTATTTGTGATCTCTCTGTCAAATAAATAAGTCTTAAAAAAAAAAAATACATACAATACCCCCAAACCAGAAACAACCCAAATGCCCATCAACAAGGGAATGCACAAATTGTGGTATAGCTATATAATGAAATAAAACCCAGCAAGGAAAAGGAAAAATCCACTGATAACATGGAACAGCAGGGACGAATCTTAAAAGCATTACGATAAATGAAAGAAGCCTGAGGGGCGCCTGGGTGGCTCAGTCCTTCAAGCATCTGACTCTTGATTTCATCTCACCTTGTGATCTCAGGATCTTGAGATCCAGCCCATGTTGGGCTACCTGTTCAGCAGGGAGTCTGCTAGAGATTCCCTCTCTTCCTCTTTTCTGCCCATCCCCCTTGCTCTCTCGCTCAAGTAATAATTAAAGCTTAAGAAGGAAAAAAAGAAAACCTGAAACATTCCATTTAAGTTGAAGTTCGACAAAATGCACTTTTCTATAGTGACACAGAGCAGATCAGTGGTTGCCTGGGGGAGGAAGAAGGGAAAATTAACTGAACAAGATATAAGAGAACTTTTGGGGGTTATAGAAATACTCTGTGTTTGAACCGAGGCTTATATGGCCATATACATTTTCAAACCCTATTACACCGTACATTTAAAATGGAAACATTTTGTTGTATATAAATTACACTGAAAAACTCATTTTAAAAAATAGTAAAGAAGTTCCCAACTGTTCAACAAAAAAAACCAAAATTAATATTAGAGAACTGTTTTGTCAATAAAATAAGCAAGCTAAAACAGATCAGATGGGGCACCTGGGTGGCTCAGTCAGTGAAGCAGCTGACTCTTGATTTCTGTTCAGCTCCCGATCTCAGGGTGGTAGGGCTGAGCCCCGTATCCAGCTCCATGATGGGTGTGGACACTATTTAAGATTCTCTCTCTCCCTCTGCCCCTCCTGTGCATCCCCTTTTTACAAAAAAAAAAAAAAAAAAGGATTCGAATTTGAATTTGGTTTAATCAAAGTGAAATCTTTCTCAATAAGCATTTCACTGGTTAGATAAAATGAAAATTAATAAAAAATACTGAGGATTATGGCTCTGAGTATATGTACATGAATATTACGGCTACTGAGTATAAGGTCGTGGCCTCACTAGTGGGCAACTTTGTGCCCTTGGGGATCATTGGCACTGTCTGTAGACATTTCTGGCTATCACAAAGGGGGCAGAGGTGCTACTGACATTGAATGTGTAGAGGCCAGGGATGGTCAAAACATCCTACAGTGCACAGAAAAGCCCCTTTCAACAAAGAACTATATGACCCAAAATATCAACAGGGCCAAGACTTAAAAACCCTGGTGCACAGGAACTGGTTTAAGTCTGGGAGGAAGGGAAGGCCTCTATCCTTCTGTCCCTTACACACACAGGGCCATAACTGCACAGACATTCTGTTGACCTGGAAAAGCCAATTCAAGAGGACTGGCTGACAGGAAAGGAGGGAGTGTCTCTGCCACAGGCCTATTACTCCCCTGGGTTTCCATCCACACTTCCTGGAAAAGGACAGACAGCTCAAAGAAGGCTCCCTCTGGTCTCCCAGAAACAAATGTGGGGAGCCACAGGGTCTCACTGCTTACCCGTACCTCCTTCTGCAGTCCCCTTGCTGCCTGGCAGAAACGACAACAACCTGATGGCCAAACTCTTCCATCCCTCTGCAACCTTGCTGGCAAGAGGGGAAGAAGGAAAAGTAAAACCTGTGGGTTTAGAAGTGTAAAACTTCTGCTCACTCATTCGTGGTGGATAAGGATGTAAGAGGGAAAAAGAGAAAAACAGCAAGAAAGCACTTCCTTCTGAGTTCAAAATGTCATGGTCCACACTTCCTTGTTAAATGCTGAGATAAACCACATAACTCAATTACACTGATTTTGTTGTTGCCAATTTAGGATCAGACTGTTTTTCTTCACTGCATAAGTAATGTATGGCAAGCAATTACAAGTCAGAATTTCAATATAACATAACCAATCAGATATTAAGAAAACGGGGGGCTCCTTCCTGGGTGGCTCAGTTAAGTGTCTGCCATTGGCTCAGGTCTTGATCCCAGGGTCAGCAAGGGAATCTGCTTCTCCCTCTCCTCCATGCCCCCCTCAATCTCATATGCACTGTCACAAATAAAACCTTAAAAAAGAAAACAGAATATGCAAAATGTTTCTTTCTAATGTTTCATTCCAATTTTTTAAAAAGTAAAATTTCACAACACTACTACATGATGTCAGCAAACTCTGAATTTCAGTAAAAGGTTCCTAGTCCAGATATTAAGATACTAAGATATTAAGAATAATAGATTCCCATACAAACCTCACAGCACAACCCCAACTTAGAAAATGGGAGTCTTCAAATTCTAATATAGGGCTCTGGAAACAAGTCAAAGAAGAGAGACTTTCAACTCAGCAGGCTGTTTTAAAAATATGCCTATTTTCAAATTCGAAAAGATCCAGAAAGCAGTAATAGGACTAGTGAGTAAAAGTTATCAAGAGGCAAATTCTGGGACAATTAATCAGAGATGCCCCCACACCAAATGAACTGCCTCAGAAGTAGTTGGGTCCTCCTCCTCACTCTTCAGAAGCCTTCCAGTGGGGCTGGGAGGGCTGATTTAATGATTTATCATCAGACATCAGCGGAAATGGGAAGTTCCTACACCGACCTCTGTTAGCTAGATATCAGATATTCACAATGATTCATCTCTAAAGGCTCCAGACACCAGTAGGATAACCTCAGTTCTTTCTTTTTTTTTTAAGATTTCATTTATTTATCTGACAGAGAGAAAGAGATCACAAGCAGGCAGAGAGGCAGGCAGAGAGAGAGGAAGCAGACTCCCCACTGAGCAGAGAGCCCTATGTGGGCCTCCATCCCAGGACCCTGAGACCATGACCTGAGCCGAAGGCAGAGGCTTTAACCCTCTGAGCCACCCAGGCTCAACTTCAGCTATTTCAAAATCCACTGGACGGTACTTCTGCGGGAAGAATTCTCCTCGCTGACCGTCCCCCTTGCTTGTCTCCTCACCATGTGAAATCCGCCAAGCTTCTGACACAGCTTGGCACAGAAACTTAATCACTGAACAAATACCTAAAGTGTGGGCTTCTGACCAAAAAAAAAAAAAATTTAATAGACAAAAGACAAAGCAGTAACTGCTATGCAAAAATTCATCAGCTATCTGAGAGGTAACAGGTCTTTCTCTTCTTGACCCCCCTAATCTCTGAAACCATTTCAAAGACATGTGGTGACTAAGAATTCTGATGATCCTTTCTGGGAAGTCACTCACGTCAACACAGAACCTCACACTGCTTGCCACCCTCCTCTCCGTCCACTTGCGTGGATACTCCTTTGGCCAGGCAAACACAGCACCTATGTAGCTTTTTCTTTCTTTTTTTTTTTTTTTAAGATTTTATTTATTTATTTGACAGAGAGAAACACAGCGAGAGAGGGAACACAAGCAGAGGGAGTGAGAGAGGGAGAAGCAAGCCTCCCGCCAAGCAGGGAGCCCGATGTGGGACTCGATCCCGGGTCTCCAGAATCATGACCTGAGCCGAAGGCAGTCGCTTAACCAACTGAGCCACCCAGGAGCCCCTATGTAGCTTTTTCTATACAAAATTCTGCACAATCGCATGCAACTGGAACAAGACAGGGTAAGAACCTCAGCGCTTATCTTCAAGAATATAAACCTTGAATGAGAAAGTAAGTACTGAATTAGCCTTTCATTAGAGAATCTCATACTTACATAATAAACTGTTCCTTAGCCTACCATCCCAGTATACAGTCTTCAATTTTCATTTCCATTAAAAAAAAAATCCCTCTAGGGGCTCCTGGGTGGCTCAGTTGGTTAAGCGACTGCCTTCGGCTCAGGTCATGATCCCGGAGACCCGGGATCGAGTCCCACATCGGGCTCCCTGCTTGGCGGGAGGCCTGCTTCTCCCTCTCTCACTCCCTCTGCTTGTGTTCCCTCTCTCGCTGTGTTTCTCTCTGTCAAATAAATATAATCTTTAAAAAAAAAAAAAAAACCAGAATCTTTTTTTTAAGATTTAATTTTTTTTTTTAGTTTGAGAGAGAGTGCGTGCACATACACAAGTTGGGAAAATAGGGACAGGGAAACCAGCTGAGCACGAGCCTGATGGAGGGCATGATTTCACGACCCTGAGATCACGATATGAGCCAAAATCACTAGCGGGATGCTTAACCAACCAAGCCACACCAAAATAGAATCTTTAAAAAAAAATACAATACGGGGAGCCTGGGTGGCTCAGTTGGTTGAGCGACTGCCTTCAGCTCAGATCATGATCCCGGAGACCGGGGATCGAGTCCCACATTGGGCTCCCTGCTCGGCGGGAAGCCTGCTTCTCCCTCTTACTCCCCCTGCTTGTGTGCCCTCTCTGGCTGTGTTTCTCTCTGTCAAATAAATAAAATATTTTAAAAAAAAAATACAATACAATACAAACAGAAGGAATGAGGATATATTCCAAATGTGAGAAAAATGAACCAAACAGAATTATCATTAAATCTTATCAAGAGACCATCTCACATTTAAAACGTGCCTCTGAGTGGCTTAAGGAAAAAGAGGCGAGGAGTAGAGAGGAGACCCAGCTACAAGCTCAGAAATAAAGGATGCCGAGGGAGGATGCGAAGAAGGGGAGCAAGTGGAGAGAGGACTTTGGTAAAGCAGGTCAGGCATTATCCCTGGATAACCCGCAGCCTGTGTTACTAGGTAGTAACTTGAAAGGGGCAGCTCCTTAAATTCTTGGGCAGTTTATGAAACCAAATGTCAGTGCAACTGGAACTGCCATTTACCAGAATGCCTGCCAAAGCAACACAAAACGAATTCCTTCAACTATTACAATTACAAGAGAAACAATGCCCACTTAAGTCTTCCTCTCTCCCAGCTAAACAGTACTGCAGTTCCTTCAGCCTTATGACAAATGCATTCTAGTTAAAGGCAACATATTACACTGAAAAGAACGTAAGACTTTTAGTCGGACACCATGGCTCAAATCCAGTCTTGGCCACTGGTGAACTCTGTATTCTTAACCTGATTTCCTCATTTATAAAATTAAGTAAAATAATAGTTGTGCTAACTACCTCAAGATGTGGGGTGCCTGGGTGGCTCAGTCATTAAGCGTGTGCCTTCACCTCAGATCATGATCGCAGGGTCCGGACATCCAGCCCCGCATCGGGTTCCCTGCTCTACAGGAAGCCTGCTTCTCCCTCTCCCACTTCCCATGCTTGTGTTTCCTCTCTGTCAGATAAATAAGTAAAATCTTAAAAAAAAAAAAATGAATCCCAGTACAGTTAGACACCTTCCTGACTGACATTTATATTCTACGCTAGACCTTCAGAAACAACGGTAACATAAACTTCCAGGTTGCTTTTTTGTCTGTTTGTTAACTTAAAAACAAGGAACGTTAGTAACGGAAATGCCAAAAAACTTTTCCTATAAAACATTTTATTCATTACAATGAAACTCTGGTTATTAATAAATGATTTGCATTCCATTAGGATAGGTTAACAGGAGGGTTGAGTACGTGTATAAAGGGTACATTTCTAACTTCATTACCAAGTCCAATATAAAAAAACAAACTCAGGGACGCCTGGGTGGCTCAGTTGGTTGAGCGACTATAAAATTTTTTTTTTAAGATTTTATTTATTTATTTATTTATTTATATTTTATTTTATTTTATTTTATTTTATTTTATTTTATTTATTTATTTGAGAGAGGGAAAAGCAGGCTTCCCGCCGAGCAGGAATCCCGATAAGGGACTCGATCCCGGGTCTCCGGGATCATGACCCGAGCTGAAAGCAGTCACTTAACCGATTGAGCCACCCAGGTGCCCCAATAAAATATTTAAACACAAAAACAAAAAACTCAGAACAGAAATGTTGATTTTCATTGCATTATGTCTAGAGCCAACCAAGAGGGGTTCGTGCAGGCCCAACTAGGCTGCGTATCAATATAAATCCGCCCTCGTGGGGCTGGACATCATTTTTCCCTCTAGGCCTAACCACTCTAGAAGATCCAGATTATTTTCCCTAAGCATCAGCATAAATAATTTAGAGTAGGTCTTACTATAGTGACAACCTCAATAATTCACAGGGCAATATAATATATAAAAGTTCCGAAAGAAAACAAGACTTTGGTATGGGCCTAGAAGTTCTGCCATGTCACCCAAAAGTACTCTTAGCTGCATCCATCAAAAACTTCTAACAAGGGGCGCCTGGGTGGCTCAGTCGTTAAGTGTCTGCCTTCAGCTCAGGTCTTGATCCCAGCAACCTGGGGCTGAGCCCCGTATCGGGCTCCCTGCTCAGCATGAAGCCTGCTTCTCCCTCTCCCACTCCCCCTGCTTCTGTTCCCTCTTGCTATGTCTCTCTGTGTCAAAAAATAAACAAAATCTTAAAAAAAAACAAACAACTTAACACATATACTTTACCTGGCTTTGATCAAGGGTGTCTATTACTGATCACTAGAGGAAGACGACTAGGAGACAATTTATAAATACACAAACTTTGGGGTGCCTAGGTGGCTCAGCGGGAAAGGCTTCTGACTCTTGATCTCAAGTCTTTTCATCTCAGGGTTGTGAGTTCAAGCCCCACGCTGGGCTCCACACTACGTGTGGAACCAACTTAAAAAAAAAAAAAAAGCAAACTTTGTTACCAAAACATTTTTTTTAGATTTTATTTGACAGACAGAGCGATCACAAACAGGCAGAGACGCAGGCAGAAAAAGAGGGGGAAGCAGGCTCCCCAGTGAGCAGAGAGCCCAACGAGGGCCTCGATCCTAGGACCCCGAGATCATGACCTAAGCCAAAGGCAGAGGCCTAACTCTCTGAGTCACCCAGGTGCCCTGTTACCAGGCTTATCAGTTTATCTCCAGAAAAACTCCATATCCACATGTACCACCTGGTTGTTTTCTATTTTTTCCTTTATGAAAATCTTTCTACTTTTACCTGCAAATAATTAATACTAATACATACTTAACTGTAGCTTGTAACATTTAGGGTACTCTCTAGCCTTTAGTACTCATATATTCTACTCAGAAAGCTGCCACAGACTCAAACTGCACTGGTAAAACCCTTTCTGTACTACTTATTTCCTGACTTCTCTCCCACTCCTCACCAGAAAATAAATGCAAAGAGTGCAGAAGATCTTGTTTGTTTAGTTCAGTCTGGTGCCCCAGAGCCTAGAACCATGCCTGGCACTTAAGAGCCACATGATAAACATGTGCTGGACTGATGGAGCATCTGGCTGGCTGAGTCAGCAGAGCTTATGACTCCTGATCCTGAGGGTGTGAGTTTGAGCCCCACGTTGGGCACAGAGTTTATTTAAGAAGACTAAGGAAAACTAGCTAAATAAACACATAACTCTCTGCTGAACTGAATGACTAACTGGAGTACTTTTACTATGGAATACTGCTATGACTAACTGGAGTACTTTTACTATGGAATACTGCTATGACTAACTGGAGTACTTTTACTATGGAATACTGCTATGACTAACTGGAGTACTTTTACTATGGAATACTGCTATGACTAACTGGAGTACTTTTACTATGGAATACTGCTATGAAGCCACTAATCACGATGAGTCAGAGTGATGTCAGCTGATTCAGTGGAATTTCCAGAAGCAGTAAGTGAAACAAGAGTGTCAAAAAAAAAAAAAAATCCCATCCTTTCTTTTTATTTTTTTAAGTACACTCCCAAAACCTTCCACCAATGAGGAGGTAGAGAATCTGAAACCCTCACACACTGCTAGTGGGGACGCAGCTCTGGAAGAGTTCCGTGGCTCCCACAGCTTTAGCGCAGCTACCATACCACCCAGTGATCCCACTCTGAGGTGCACACCTAACGGAACTGAAAATATTGATCCACAAAGAAACCTGTGCATGAACATCCAGAGAAGCATTATTTATAATCACCAAAAGTAGAAAAAACGCAAATGTCTATCAACCAAGGATAAATTATGATTTGGCCATAAAAGGAATGAAGTATTAATAAATGCTACAACATGGACAATCCTTAAAAACATCATGCTAAAAAAAAAAAAATCACGCTAAACAAAAGAAGGCAGACAAATGAGCACAAATGGTATGATTCCATTTCTATGAAATAACCAGAACAGGCAAATCTGTAGAGACAGAAAGTAGATTAGGGATTTCCAAGAGCTGGAGGGAGTGGAGAATGGGGAGTGACTATTAATCAGAACAAGGGCTCTTTCTGAGGTGATGAAAATATTCTGGCATTAGACAGTGGTGGTCAATGGACAACTCTATGGATATACCTAAAACCACTGAAATATACACTTCGAAAAGGGTAAGCTTTATGGTATATGAATTATATCTCAATAAGCCGGTTAGTTTTTAACATTTGCAAACAAATACATGATCAAATACACGAATACATCACTCATGTATTCAAATGAATACAGGCACTCAGGTATTCTTGTATTCAAACGAATACATGAATGATAAAGAATGATGAAGAATGGAGTATGGGGGGGCGCCTGGGGGCTCAGTTGGTTAAGCCTCTGCCTCTGGCTCAGGTCATGATCCCAGAGACCCGGGCTCAGCGGGAGGCCGGCTTCTCCCTCTCTCACTCCGCCTACTTGTGTTTCTCTCTGTCAAATAAATAAATAAAATCTTAAAAACAGAAAACAAAAAACACCAAGATACAACTAAAGAGACTTCGCAGATTGGTGTGTACAACAGGAAGGTGTCTCACAGCTGGAGAGGTCAAGTGCACCTAGAATAAAACTCCTAACGGCAAGGACTTAGAGTGATCTCTACTTCCTTGGTAGTGCTAACCTGCCCAGCACAGAACGCTCCCAGCAGGTATATCTACCTTTGGTCAAGCCACATACCCTGCTATGCATTGGGACATCACGAGCTATCAGAGGGAACAGACAAAACACAAGGCACCAGATCCTCAGTGCACAGGAAGCTGGACAAGTATGCGGGAGATAGGTCAAAGTATGCCTTCAAGGCAAGGTAGTATCTAAGCTGAGTAAGGTGATAATGCGATGAAGTGAAACATTCCAGCAGAGAGAGACATGGAGACAGGAGAGAGAAGAGTGGTTCAGCAAAACACCCTGAAGCACCAAAAAAGGGAGGTGGGGGGATGAGAATGGAGGCCAGAGCCGAGCGATGAAGCATCCTGAATACTAAGATGAGGATGAGGAAATCTGATTGCGAAGACAGTGGGAGCCATTGAAGGACTGAAACTTGGTGGTGGGGATGTGGGGTGACTATGAACAGATGCATTCTGCAAAGACAGAGGCAGGAACAAACCTCTGGACTTAACCAGAAAAGAATGGCACTGACAATGTGGGGAAACACTCTTAACAGATTTGCACTCTTTTCTAGTGGACAAATTTCCTTTTGGGAGTTACCCAATTATTCTCTGAAAATAGAGAACTTAGAGGTGGCTGAGAGCAGACAGTCCTTTAAGTACAGAAATTAGTTTTACAAAGAATTACATTGCATTATTCATTTCAACTCAAGACACTTTTAAAATGTGTTTGATACATTTTGATATACTACAGTTTTGTGAGTACAAAAAAGAAAAAGACTTGCAATAACTAAATCATATCTGTTATTAACAGCAGAGCAGGATGAATTTTAAAGACTTCACAGACAGAAAGATCACCTGCTACATTCACTTTGCCATTGCCACTTCGTTGCCTCAGCATATCTGAAATACAGTCTATAAGCCTAATTTCTCAATGGTCATGTTTCACAGCAGAAGACTGAGGCCACAATATTAAAAGATTTCTAAGCAGAGAGAGAAACCCCATGGGGGTTCTTTACCTCAGCAGCTAGTCTATTCACCACTAACAATTCAAACTACCAGGAGGAATTTCCCTGCTTAGGCTTATTTTGTTGGCACAAGCACACACACAAAAAAATCCCTGACATTTTATATCCAGTAAGAAAGAATAATCAGAATAGTAACATCTTTAATACCAAGCAAATTTAACCAATCTTCCCAGTTGCCTGTGGATTTGGACAGATGGTCACAAAGTAAACTCATATTTACTCTTAAAAAATAACCTATATTTTGGGGCGCCTGGGTGGCTCAGCTGGTTAAGTGACTGCCTTTGGCTCAGGTCATGATCCCGGAGACCTGGGATCGAGTCCCACATCAGGCTCCCTGCTCGGCGGGAAGCCTGCTTCTCTCGCTCTCACTCCCCCTGCTGTGTTCCCTCTCTGGCTGTGTTTCTGTCAAATAAATAAATAAAATCTTAAAAAAAAAAAAAAAAGCAGTGTTAAAAGTGGCAACTGGAGCTCATTTCCATCTCTTCCCTCCTCCCCCACCCCACAGGCTTTACGGGTAGGGAAAGGAAGGTCCAGAAAGGAACACCCATTTGCCCAAAGCCATAACACCAAGAAAGTATCTCTGTCACCAGTCCTCTACTGAGCTTCAAAGTATGCATATAATACTAAGTATAAGTTAGCCACGTGATTTAAATATGTGTAAGGTTTGCAGCACCTAGGTGGCTCAGTCGGTTGGGCATCCCACTCTTGATTTTGGTTGGGAGTGTGATCTCAGAGGGTCCTGGGATAGAGGCCCAGCTCCATGCTCTGTGCAGAGTCGGCTTGAGATCAGGCACCCTTCCCTCCCCACCCAACTCGTGGGCACACACACAGATGCTCACGCTCTCTCAAATAAATCTTAAAAAAAAAACAAAAAACCAAATAAATAAATAAGTATATGGTTATATGGCAAGTCTTACGTATTATGAAAACCCAATCCTGGTAGTAATTTTAAACCGAAGCAATATTATCAGCTGAGTCTTGTGAAATTAAGAATGTACTGTGTCAAATCGGTTATAAAAAGAACTGCTTCACAGAAATCCCATCTAAAGACAACACAATGTAGATACCTTAAAAATTCAAGTTTAAAGCTTTCTATGGCACAATACTCGCTTTCTTACTGAAAATGAATGTCAAGAAAATCCCTACATACTTAGAGTATACACAGCTACCTGAAGTTGCTGAGTCTTAAAGCTTCTGCTTAGGATATAGTAAATCAAAGGGGCAAAGAACACATTTTTAGAGGGGAAAAAAAATTACTGGATCAGTTAGCTATTTCTTTACCAAAAAAGACTTTCCCCAAATCAATACCCTACTTCTCCTTATAAATATACCTATCAGTATTGGTTTGACTGTTTCATATCCTACATGTGTTATGCTGATGTCTACAAAGCTCTGATTTCATCTCAAGATACATCCTCCTGCAAACGCTGTTGGGCTCTACAACATTCTTTAGTTTCCCGAATCTGTTGTAAACCTAGAAAATATTATTAATGGCTTGAGATGCTCTTTTTACAACACATTTTCCCCTGGACAGCGAATTTATGGGCCTTTTTCCTGGGCCCTCCCGTCGCGGCCGGTAAACTATCAAGGGCATCAACAAATGAACGCTCTCTCCATCTGAAGGGTCTCAGGAATTCTTACTCGGCCTCGTCAACTGGCTGAAACTACGTGGGAACTGATTTATCTTCTGGTCGCATCCAGGAGAGGCGACAACAATGAACTATGATGTCTTAAATATGACCACGTATGCCACACAACTACCAGATCGAGGGAAATGCAAAATCTCCTCAATAAAACACCAATGTTCTATCCGACCTGATACAATCAACCAGGTCTCAAGAAAAAGGCGACATTCGGCTGGCTCAAGGACGGCCTCCGGTCCGCGCGGGGCGAGGGTGGGCGCGGGTGCCGCGGCGGAAGCAGAGCCGGCAGGAGGCCCGAGGTGCGCCCTGCTCCGCGAGCCGCGTCCGCGGAGCCCCAGGAGTGCCGCGTCCGCCGGGGGCAGGGGGCCACGGGACCAGGGCCTCGGGGCGCCGGCCTCAGCCTCTTCTGGGCGCGTTGGGAAAGCAGAGCGCGAGGGACACGCTCGGCCACTTGGCTCGGAGGGGCCCAAAGCCACCCGGGCCCCAACACCGGCCACGAGCTGCCGAGGGACCCGGGGTCCGCCCGGGAGCCGGGGAGAGGGACGGCGCAGGCGCGGAACGGGCTGGGGGCCCCGGCGGGGGACGGCGCAGGCGCGGGCCCGCTGGGGTCTGCGGGGCCGCCAGGGCCTGGCCGCGCGGGCGGCGCTGAGGAGATGGACAGGCCCGCCAGCGCACACGGAGGGAACCCGGCCGTGGCTCTTACCGCGCGGCGCCACCTCGCTCGCTCGCTAGCTGCGGGACGGGGCCAGGCGGCGAGCTCGCCCGGTGGCGCGGCCCGAATCCGTTGAGTCCGGCCTCAGGGCACCAGCCAACCCCGCGGCGCCGTTCGCCTAGCCCGCCCTGCTTCCCTCGCGGCCCCCGCCCTCGGCCCGCCCCTGTCCCGCCCCACACAGCCGCCACACACTGCGCAGGCGCCGCAAGGCCCCGCCTATATCCCGCCGCCGCGCAGGCGCCACAAGGCCACGCCCGCTCCGCTCGCGTCCCGCCCATCTCTGGGTAGCGCAGGCGCACTGTCACCCGAGCGGCCACACAGAAAAAGGCCCCAGCAACGTGTGCCGACGCGTTGGGGTTTGCGCATGCGCTGCGGCCGGCTGATGCCCATGAGTGCCGGGCAGCCTGTGTTCACGGTGATACGGCCGGTGCTGGGCGACGAGCTAGACGGCGGTGCCCTCCTGGCGCTGCCCTGGCGGACCCTGGACCAGAGGCCACCAAAATCAGGACGCTGAATGTCCTCCGTCGAGTTCAGGACGTCCTGTTAGGTCACAGTTGTCACCCGGGTTTTTTCCTTGGATAGTTCGAAGTACATCAATCAGCCTTTATTCCGGGTCTCCTGCTGGCTCGGCTGGCCAAGCCTGTGCCTGCCTTTCGGGTCGTGATCCCGGAGCCCCGCGCCCCTGCTCGCCCCTTCTCCCCCAAACACACAAAATCTCTTAAAAAGTTTTTATTCCATCACCTTAATTTCCCAGGGGGAAAAAAAAAAACTGGGCGTGATAAATGTTTACTACATTGCTGGGCTATTTGCTACTAGTTTATGTAGCATTTTTGCATATATGTCCATAAGTAATTTTGGCCCTTGGCTGTACTGTCGATGTCTGTTTGGGATTAAATTTTTAATCTAAAGTCGCACACAATGTGTTGAGGAGACTTCTGGATTGTTCATCTGCAGGGTTATGTATAAGAGGATTGTTCTTTTCAGTGTTTGCTGAAGTTGTCTAGAGGCCTGGTCTGGGGCGCCTGGGTGGCTCAGTTGGTTAAGCGACTGCCTTCGGCTCAGGTCATGATCCCTGCTCCCTGCTCAACGGGAAGTCAGAGTCCCAGGATCAAGCCCCACATCGGGCTCCCTGCTCAGTGGGAAGCCTGCTTCTCCCTCTCTCACTCCCCCTGCTTGTGTTCCCTCTCTGGCTGTGTTTCTCTCTGTCAAATAAATAAATAAAATATTTTTTAAAAATAAATAATGTTTTAATACTCTGGAGACAATCATTCAAACCCTAGTGTAGGACTCAGGTGATGGTCCTCACAACCAGAGAGCCTGAGTTTGCATCGTGGCTTCATCACCTACTTGCTGCCTGTCTTTGCGTTTCTGTTTTTTTAATCTACAAAATGGGTAGTTATGGGTTGTAGAGAAATAAATGAGATAATGCATGATGAAGATTAAGCACGATGTTCAACACCCAGGAAATGCCTGGTAAATGTGAGGGACATTTATGTTGCTTTTGTTTAGGCATTTACAGTTCAAAAAGGACTCAACATGACTCGGAGCTGCACAGCAGCGCTGTAAGAACCGTGCAAAGGGCAAAATTGAGACTCAAAGAGGCTGTGTCACTTGCCCAAGGCCACCAAGCCAGCAAATGGCAGAAACCGAAGAAAACTGTCTGGTTCCGGGCACCTGCCATCACCCCCACTTACACTGAGAAGCCACAGATACTGTTAAAATATACTTTTTTTT
>PITA01031116.1:0-15665 GCA_004023965.1 Spilogale gracilis
ACACGAGTTTTAAAGTAGAAATTAAAATACCTTCTCTTAAATAGACATTTAGGAGGAAATGGTATTTTTATAATGTTAGTGTAAATCAAAATAAGATACCCAAAACTACTGAATATTAATTTTTAAATATTAGCCAAAGCTGTTTAAGTACATGTCATAAAATTTTTGACTGAATTTGAATTACTGTTTTATAGTGGGCTTGAGTTGTTATCACACATATTGATATTAGCTAATGAAATCAGTGAAATTCTTGACAACTTGCTTAACCAGATACTAATTATAATCATAAGCTAAATCAGTAACCACAGGCCAGCACATATAAATATAATGACAGATACTACTGGCTTCAAAGATAAAGCTTTCTAAGATATAATTTTTTAGGTACTACAATATGTAATAAATTAAAACCAATTAAATAACCAGTATGCCAGAATCAGAACAGAACTATGTTAAATATTCAGAAATAGAAACATAAAAAGAATACATTTGTGTAAAGAAAATATCACAATGACTGTAATGAAATGCATAGATAAATAGTTGATTTATCTAGCATTTATTTAGGACTAAAATATGGAACAAATATGTAATATGTTAAAGAATTTTAACTTAGTAAAATAAATTTTATTGATTTAATAAAATAAATTTAATCTAATTTTTATCTAATATGCCACTTTACCTTCATATAGCTGGGGCACTGAATTTCTAAATGCTATGTATACATATATATTAATTGCATTTATATTAATTTGGTGCAGTAGGTACTTTCTAACATAGGACCCCACTGGTTTCTACCTCATGTTACTAACACCCTTGGGGTGAGCACCCGTGACTTGCTTCTAGGTACACAATATCACAAGGGTGACAGGGTATTACTTCTGTCATTACATGAGCAAGTCACCATAGTGTGGTGACCCACATGACAAGGAACTAAGGGCTGCCTTAGTCAGCAGCCCCCAAGGAACTAAAGTCCTTCATTTAACAGCCTGTGAGAAATTGAATCTTGAGAAAAATACACACTTAGAGATGGATCATGCCAGAGTCAGGCCTGCAGCCCCGAATCCTTATCTTCATTCTTGTGAGAGACCCTGGAGCAGCAGACCCAGGTCTTTGCCAACATAATGGAGATAGAGAATGTTGTCATCATCCTCAATTTAATATTCTTTAGCATACTTGGTTGTTTTCATTGTTAGTACAAGAGCAATGTATTTGAAACTTACCGAACCCTAAGTGACATCAGAATCTCTGTTTTATTTCTAGCTCTGTATTCCACAATTAGAAAGCAACAACAACAACAACAAAAATCAAACAAAAAAAAATAAGTGAATGTAAATGTAATAAAAATTCAATGTAATAAAGGATATTACTTTGGAATATGTATATTCCAATTTGGAATTGGAAAACTTTCCTAAATTTAATCAATCTGCTTAAAATTAGTATGGGGGTTTGGTTCTTCAGAGAAAATACTTTCAAATTACAGCCAAGAAAACAAAACACCACAAAGAGTCAGGCAGTGGTAAAAGGTGAAATTTGGCTTTCTAAAACCATTTATGTAGAAAAGCTATGCCTTCCCATAACACACACACACACACACGCACACTTACATAAAACTGTACATATTTTATGAAATAATGAAACTAGAATTTGTAGAATCTGTCATTACTACATGAGCCATAAAGATGATTGCACTGAGGAAGCAAAATGTTTTAGCTACACTGAAACAAATGTGTCTGCTGTGTGGTGATAAAAACAACAGGATCTGTTAGAAATTGGTTGCAATTACTACCTAGACTTCCCGAACAAATCCCTTTATATCATTATAAGGAAATGTATTTTTTTTTCTCCAGGTGAAAAAAGAAATATACCAATAGGTATAATATGATTTTTCCCTTCAGACAATGCAACATGATTTTATTGAATTATATCTTTCAGGAGAAATTTGCTTTGTATGGAATCATTTGCTTCTTTTAGGGAAAATTATCTAGTATTATTTTATTCATTATTGGGGAATCCAAATAATAGGATAATTGGTCAGTCAAGCAAGAAGCTTTATAGGTTGGATAACCAGTTACCAATTATGAAATATAGTATGTCACTCACTAATAAAAAATTTATATAATAAAATAGGAAAAATATTCTTGAAGGGCAAGTATTTGAGTAATCATGGAGAGAACTGGTGTAGAAATGGCTTATAAATATTAGGCTATATAAGACAACTGCAGAAATGCGTATTTTTGCTTATTTCTGTCAACTGCATAGCTCTCAAAATACAGATAAACCAAACTAAATGCAACTCAGTCTTTTTTGCCTTGAAAGAATGTGAGCTTGAATCACCTCCTTTGTGATTGCATTTTCCTGTTTCTGAAAGTTCAGGTGATGCCAAAATTATGGAGCGGGCCTCCAGAACTTTAGCTTTATCAGAAGGAAGCAAAGTAGAATCTACTGGGAACTATACAGAATCAAGAATAAGGGAAGTGGTGTTACTGCAAAATTTAGAGAAAAATTTCATAGTTACAGTGCTGTTTTTACTTTAGTTTATTCTTACAATATGCATGTCATCACCTTCTACAATTAGTTTATCTTAGGTATGGAAATGTGAAAGGGATTTATAAGCATATGTTTATGTGGAAAATATATATATTTTAAAGTATGGCTCTTATTTAGCCATCAGTGCTTATTAAGTTCTATCATTGAAAATGAAGAGGTACTTACCATGTGGTGTCTGGGAAATAATTAGAAGAAAGAAAATGGACTGTAAACTGAATATTGCCATTTAAATAAAATGCTTTTATTTGTTCTTAAGTTTTTCCTTCTCTTTGATGAAAGGAAATGGTGACCGAACAAAATATTATCAGTACTCATTAATAAAGGAGGTCAAAAAGCTCCTTTACAAACAATTGGCAATAGCAAATATTTTATAATCATAGTTCTCTTTAATTTTCTTAAATAAGAAACAGTAATAACAGATAAATAATATCAACTAACACTTATTGTTTTAGGCATTGTGTGTGAAGCAGCTTATTCTTTTTTTCTTAAAATTTTATTTATTTGACAGAGAGATCACAAGTAGGCAGAGAGGCAGGCAGAGAGAGAGGAGGAAGCAGACGCCC
The DNA here is from genome assembly GCA_004023965.1 of Spilogale gracilis. NCBI lineage: Eukaryota > Metazoa > Chordata > Mammalia > Carnivora > Mephitidae > Spilogale > Spilogale gracilis. The sequence continues at coordinate 3,108 of PITA01031116.1, forward strand.
TGCTGAGCAGAGAGCCCGATGTGGGCCTGGATCCCAGGACCCTGAGATCATGACCTGAGCCAAAAGCAGAGGCTTAACCCACTGAGCCACCCAAGCGCCCAAGCAGCTTATTCTTATAAGACATCTTTTATCCTCAGTTTATGGATGAGGAATCTGAATTACAGAGAGGCTATGTAACTTGTCATCGGTTCTCTGGGAAGTAATCAGAGTTAATTGTGACCAGTGGGATCCAAGACGAAACACTCCAGGCTCTAGAGCCAATAGTCTTAATATTTATAAAAATTATAGGAATATACAAATAATTATTCCAAACGACACACTAGGACTTTTCATTTTTGTTCAGAATAGTTTTTTAGAGGATTTTACTTATTTGACAGAGAAACACAGCTAGAGAGGGAACACAAGCAGGAGTGAGAGAGGGAGAAGCAGGCTTCCCACAGAGGAAGGAGACTGATGCAGGGTTCTAGACTCTGGGATCGTGCCCTGAGCAGAAGGCAGACCAATGACTGAGCCACCCAGGTGCCCCCCAAATATTTTTTTAAAATAGAAAAACATACTGCCTAGTAAACTTTCTTTTATCCTAGTAAACCTTTTACACCCTATACTTCAGTCTTCAATAGTCAACTAAATTGATTAAAATGTTCGAGTTGACTAAATAGCTATACTCCTCTAAATTTAACCTTTAACTTCATCAAAGAATATTCATAATTTCTTATTAAGGCATATCCCTTTTTAATAATTGTTCTACCTGGAGGCTATAAAATGATTGACTTTTATCGCTTTATTAAAACCTGTGATTAGGAAAGGCAAAGTATTTTTGAAATGTCCCATTTGTATTATTAGCAAAATGACTGAAATATAGGACAGCATTTATATTTGGTGAACAAGTTGAAGATGAAACTATAAAGTCTTGACCAGCCTTCTCCAGAGTCCTTGCAATGCTCCTGCCGGGCAGCATTGTTGCTGAGTCTGCTATAGTGACTGAGGACCAACATGTTCATCTAGGCTGTTGGAGATGTGAGGTCACATGCAGATTCCATTCGTGAATATTTGTAGTTTCAGTTCTAATTTTAATTTACCAAGCAATTCTCCCATTAAAAAACTCAGTGATTCTTAGATCACTATAATAAAACCTTCAAACATTTGCCTCCAAGTACAATATTTGTTTCAAATAAACTTTTGGTACAGAAGCCATAGGAATTCATGCACTATAAGATGTTGGCAGGTAATTAGAATCATTTTTTAACTCCCCATGTACCGCCAATGGCATAAACAAAGTAAGGAAAAACAACACCTAATTAATTAAATAGCTGTGGGAAGAGGTTGTTGTATATTATTTATATCATATACATATACATATACATATATATATATTACCAAAGAAAAGGCATTTTGTTGACTATGTTAACTTGTGTGCATATGTATATATGTATGAATGTATGTATGTATGTATACATACACATATAAATGTTAACAGTTTGGGTCGATTAAATGTTTTTTCTTTGACAAATATAGCAAAATGTAGCATTTTACAAATAAAATCAAAAGACATATTTTCTGGATACAACAATTCTATCGTGCCATGTAGTTTTTATTTGCTTACAAGAAAGAGCAATGCATCTCACTCCATTATGGGAGAATAATAACACAAGCCACTTCTTTTTTTTTCCAATTGAGTTATAGTTGATATAAAATAAATGTGTAGCATATAGTGATTTAACATTTATACACATGTATGTTAAAAGATGCTCACCATGATAAATGCAGTTATCTCTCATCATACAAAGTTATTACAATATCAGTGACTATATTTCTTATCTGTATTTTATATCTCTATGACTTATTTTCTCATTAAAAGTATGTACCTTTTAATCCCCTTCACCTATTTTGCTCATTCCCTCACTTCTGTCACTAGCAACCACCAGTTGTCTGCATTTATGAGTCTGTTTTGTTTTATTTGTTGGTTTTGTTTTATAGATTTTGCATGCTAGGGGAAACATGTCTGTCTTGCTCTAACTTACTTACCTTAGTATAATGTCCTCTAGGCCCATCATGTTGTTGCAAATGGAAAGATGCATTCTTTTCTATGACTGAGTAATATTTCATCATGTATCTATACCACATCTTCACTCATCTAGCAATAGACACTTCTGTTGCTTTCATATCTTGGCTATTGTAATGCTATGTTAACACAGGTGCATGTATCCTTTTGAATTAGGGTTTTCATTTTCTTCAGGTAAATTTAGTAGAATTACTGGATTGTCTGGTATTTCAATTTTTACTTTTTTGAGGGTTCCCTTTTCTCCACATTCTTACAGCAATTGATTTTTTTTTATTCTGGCTATTCTGACAGGTGTGAGGTGCTATCTCATGGTTTTGATGTGTATTTCCCTGATGATCAGTGATGTTGAGCATCTTTTCATGAATCTCTTGGCCATCTGTATGTTTTCTTTGGAAAAAATGTCCAAGTCCTCTTCTGATTTTTCAATTGGTCTGTTTGTTTTTGTTAGTCAGTGGTATTGCGTTCTTTATACACTTTAGATATTAACCCTTAATCAGATATATTATTCACAAGTGTCTTCTATTCAGAGGTTGTCTTTTTATTTTGTTGATGGTTTCCCTCACAATGCAAAAGGTTTCTAGTTTGACGTAGTCCCAATTTTTGTTTAATTTTTGCTTTTTTGTTCCTTTCTTAATGACAAATCAAAAAAAAATTGCTAACCAAGTTATCCAAGATAACCAAAGACAACCAAGGGTTTATTGCTTATGTCTAGGAGTTTTATGGTTTCAGTTCTTGCATTTAGATCTTTAATACACTTTGGGTTTATTTTTATATATGATGTTAGAATGGGTCCAGTTTTATTCTTTTGCATTTAGCTCTCCAGTTTTCCCAGCACCATTTATTGAAGAGACCATCTTTTCCCCTTCTGTGTTCTTGCTTTCTTTTAGCAGATTAATGGACCATATAAGCATGGGTTTATATTTGGGATGTCTATTCTGTTCCACTAATTTATGTACAAATTTTTGTTCTAGTATTGTATTGTTTTGATTACTGTAGCTTTGTAGTGTAGTTTGAAATCTGGGATTGTGAAACCTCCAGCTTTCTTCTTTTTCAGGATTGTTTTGCCTATTCAAGGTCTTTTGTGGTTCCACACAAATTTTAGGATTATTTGTTCTAGTTATTTAAAAAATACTATTAGTATTTTGATAATGAATTAAAACTGTAGATTGCTTCTGGTTGTGTAGATATTTTAACAGTATTTAATTCTCCAACTCATGAACATGGATATTTTTGCATTAATTTGTTTTGTTTTAATTTTCTGTCATCAGCGTCTTATAGTTTTGAGAATATAGATCTTTCAAGTCCTTGGTTAAATTTATTCCCAGGTACTTTTCTTTTACTGCAATTGTAAGTGGAATTTGTTTTTAACTTCTTTCTGTTAGTTCATTATTAATATATAGAAACACAATATTAATTTTTTATCCTGCAACTTTACTGAAATCATTTAAGAATATTTTTGTGCAATCTTTAGGGTTTTCTGTATGTAATATCATGTCATCTGCAGACAGTGTCACTTTTACTAAACACATACCAATTTGATGGTTTCTATTTCTTTTTGAATGCTGTGGCTAGGACTTTCAGTACTATGTTGAATAAAAGAGGCAAGAGTAGATATCTTTGTCTTGTTCCTGATTTTAGAAACAAAGCAAAACAAAAAACCTCTCTGCTTTACATCACTGAATAGGACTTTAGCTGTGGATTTGTCATCGATGGCCTTTATTATAGCAAGGTATGTTCCCTCTATATCTGTTTTGTTGGGAATATTTATCATGAAGGAATGCTAAATTTTGTCTAATGCTTTTTATGCATCTATTGAGACATGCATATGATTTTTGTCCTCCATTTTCTTAATGTGTATATCACATTGATTTAATTGCAAATACTAAACCATCCTTGGATCCTTGAAACATTTCCCATTTGAGTGTATGTGTGTGTGTGTGTGTGTGTGTGTGTGTGTGTGCTCGCGCGCACGTGCTGAATGATCCTTAAATGAATTGGTGATTTCAGTTTGCTGATATTTTGTTGAGGATTTTTGCATCTCTGTTTATCAGGGATATTGGTCTGTCATTTTCTTTTCTTTTTTTTTGTACTGTCTTTGGTGTTGGTGTCAAGCAATGGCATCCTCATATAATAAATTTGCAAGCATTTCTTACTCTGCAACTTTTTGGAATAATTTTGAGAGTCCTAGGTATTAACTCTTTTATTTTTTATTTTGTTTTATTTTTTTTTTAAGATTTTATTTATTTGACAGAGAGAAGCACAGCCAGAGAGGGAACACAAGCAGGGGGGGCGAGAGAGGGAGAAGCAGGCTTCCCGCCTTCCCGCCGAGCAGGGAGCCCGATGTGGGACTCGATCCTGGGTCTCCGGGATCTTGACCTGAGCCGAAGGCAGTTGCTTAACCAACTGAGCCACCCAGGCACCCCTAACTCTTTTTTAAATATTTGGTAGAGGGGCACCTGGGTGGCTCAGTTGGTTGAGCGACTGCCTTCGGCTCAGGTCATGATCCCGGAGTCCCAGGATCGAGTCCCACATCGGGCATCCTGCTCGGCGGGAAGCCTGCTTTTTCCTCTCTCACTCCCCCTGCTTGTGTTCCCTCTCTGGCTGTGTTTCTCTCTGTCAAATAAATAAAATCTTTAAAAAAAAAAATTAAATATTTGGTAGAATTTACCTGTGAAGCCATCTGCTCCTTAAGTTTTATTTGTTAGAAGGTTTTGAGTATTGATTTAATTTAATTACTAGTAATCAGTCTGTTTAGATTTTCTATTTCATCCTGATTCAGTCTTGAAAGATTGTACTTTCCCCAAAATTTATCCTTTTTTTTTTCTAAGTTGTCCTGTTTCTTCCAGTATGATTTTGCTGGTATAGCAATCTTATCATACTCTGTATTTGTTGGTATTGGTAACTTTGGCTTTTTTATTTATGATTTCATTTGAATCCTCTTTTCTCTTGATGACTATGGCAAAGGTTTTTGTTTTGTTTTGTTTCATTTTTCTTTTCAAAGAACTAACTGAGTTTCATGCAGATGTTCTTTTTTTTTTTTCTATTTCACTTATTTTTCCTCTAATCTTTATTCTTCCTTCTACCTACTAACTTTGGAATTTGTTTTGTAGTTCCTCTAAGTGTAAACTTAGATTGCTTAATTTATATTTTTTATTTTATTTTATTTTTAAAGATTTTATTTATTTATTTATATTGACACAGAGAAACACAGAAATTTGTTGATTTGAGTGTTTTCTTCTTTATACCCATGCATAGTGCTTTCTGTAAATCCGTTATAATAAATTTACAGAATCTCTACCTGTCTTCCCTTTACCATCTATGATAGTATTAAAAGCTTAAACATTATTTGAGATGATTTGAGAATGTTGGCTTATTGTTAAGAAGTTTTATACATCCGCCCTAGAGTAATGTATCAAACTCTTCCATCATCTTTGCTATCAGTGACAAATAGATTTTGGAGCTCTTCTCAAGTTTTTTGACCTCTTCAATCAAAGATTGTATTGTATCAATAATACAATCACTGCCATAAGGCAGGAGTTCATGATATCAAGTATAAGACCTACTTTATGATATACATTTTTACCATTTCTTTGTCATGTTTGCTGAAGGATTTTTTTCTCTCCTTTATTGATTCCACTGCATGTACCACCATTGAAATCATACCACCAAAGAATTCATATAAAAGGTAACTATTATATATCAACAGAGACAAGCTTCTTTTTCCTTGATGGATCAAAATGAGGCTTTCATGTATTTGAAAAAAATAAACACGATTGAATTAAATGAAACAGTTATGAAGCACAGGTGCATATAAAATGAAGCCCATGATTTGGAAGAAAAATAAAAGTCATCTACTAATGTCTTCAAAATCAGTGGTGTAATATTTGGAAGTGAAAACACTTGTGTGCTTCATACATGTTATACTGTGCTCCCATGCATGAATTATTGAAAATATTTATAATACGCCTCATGAATACTGTATGGCAAAGCTCAGATAAATCCAATGTGATGTGAGCAGAAATAATCAGCAATATTTAGCAAATAATTGAAGTTTGCTGTGAACACAAATATATGAATATATACATAAAGAGAAAGATTTACATTTTTTAATCTACTGAAATTAGAATACTTTAGTATTCTTTAGTGTGTACCTGTGCATTTATTATTGCCTCCAAAAGCATCCATGGATCTTCCTTTTTTGCTCTTGTCTTTGTTTTTTATTACACACCAGCTGATGTGCTAGTCTGCAGTCAAATAGAACACATTACTTCTGATACACAGATAAGGCATGGAATGGTGCTTCAGTTTGAGATAATCCATAAACAAAACCTCTCTCCCCTCTAACAGAAAGACTCCACACTCCATAAATTAACGTGGTTAAGGTTATATGGCAGCAATCACTTGCTGAAATTAGAAATTACTTCCTAAATGTAGTTAACAGATTCCCTGTGTTCACAGTCCTGCAATAATCACTCTGCATTTGCTCCCAATCAAAACCAGCATAACTTTTTGAAAATAAAGGTAATGTCCACCTTATGCTTCAATAGTTTTCAATTGTTCCTACTGGAGATTCATGTTTTGTGTTACTGTCTTTTTTTTCCTTATTGACATTCTACTTAGATCTTCTTACTTTCATGATTACTTCATCACCTAAAGATAAACTCCACCTTACTAGCCCCATAGTGGAAATCAGCCTGGGTGAATTAAAAGTTCCGTATAGACAAATATCCCTATATTCTAACCTTTTGAATTTCTTGATTCTCTGATTCTTCACTTTTCATGGCCATATCTGAATATTAATATTAATCATCATAAGTTGTTCTACCCTGATATCTTAAATTCAAGCATCTTATTACATAAATTCAACCATGCATCTAATTCTCACTAATTGTTTCCATTGTACTCTACTTATTAACCTCATTAAATATCATTCATTCTGGAGGCCTTAAACTTCTAATATATCAACCAGCATCATATTTAAAATCCAATCTGTGACTGTTGCTTAACAGTAAGGCTAAGTTACTTATGTGGTTTATTTCTATTACAGATGGACTTTTCATTTTGTGTTTCCTTCATGTACCATTCTGGTTTGTATTTCTTCCAGGTCTTATCTTCCTCTGGATACACCAGGGTTTGTTTGTTTGTTTGTTTTTATAACTCTGCCTTTAAAAAACACTATTTCAGTTTTTATTCTTTATAAGTTACTAATGTACATATTGACGATAATAAAATGAATTAATCAATATACTTATCACCTTCTAAACAAAACAAGAACCATTAAATATTTTATCTTAGATATTCTGCATTGGCATTTAGTATTTTTTGTATAGTAGATTGTTTCTGGCCTAATTTTTAACTTTCCTGAAATTAATTATTATTCATTTTTCATCAGATGAGTAATACATTAGCGAATATATTTACTAATTCCTTACTTGTTATTTTTCAAGTGTGACTTTCCTTTTGTTTTCTTTGTAATTCTTCCCTAAAAAGATTTTTTTTTGAAATGCTGAGTATAATATAGATGCTGTTTATTTTCTTATTTTTTAATAATCTAGATGAACACAGGGGCACCTGGGTGGCTCAGTCAGTTAAGTGGCTGCCTTCGGTTCGGGTCAAGACCCTTAGGTCCTGGGATCAAGCCCTGCAAGGGCTCCCAGATTAGCAAAGAGCCTGCTTCTCCCTCTCCCTCTGCTTTCTGCTCTGTCTACTTGTGCTCTCTCTATATGTCTCTGTCAAATAAATAAATAAAATCTTAAAAAAAAATCTAGATGAACACAGAAGTCTTGCAATAGCTATATTTTCCCTCAGCTGTTCAAACATGTTAATTACTTGTCTTCAGATATTTATTCTTATTAATGAGACATCATCTGTCAATCTATTAAAGTTCTTTATATTTTCTCTCAATTTAATGTTCATTCTATGATGTATATGGGAAAGGACTAGATTTTTATAATGTGAAGACTGGTGCATAATCAATGTAAGGACTTAGTATTCTCTTTATACCTAGAAAACACTCCTATTATTTAGAAGTTATATTGAGTAATTTTTCAAATATATTATCTACAAAGAGATAGCATTATCTTTGTTACCTTTTTAGTCATGTTTTAATACTTCTTTCATGACTTCCTTTAGGTTTGCTGCTATATTTACTTTCTGAAAGGCTAACTCCCCTGTTTATAACACTTGGCTCTCCCACATGATAGTTTATTTCTTTATCAGGTGGCCTTTTAATTTTTGAGCTCATCTTTGATGGACAGTATCTTCGTTCTTGTTGTTGTTCCCTCCTGTAGAGAGTTTCATTAGCCTTGGTTCTAGAAACGTTCCTTCAGAATCATTTTTGCATCTCTGGCTTACATTATTCCAAGTTATCAACTGGGTTTGGGCATGTTGTAGGCTATTATTTTATTTTGGTGTTGGATGCCTACTCCCAAGTAGAAATATAATTCAAGTTCTCATAGCTATGGATGATATAGGTTCTAATTTTCTCTTTCTCATGACTAACTCTCCTCCTATGACTTCAAGTATGGATCAGTCTCAGTTTTCTACTCTTTGAGCAAAACAGGATTTTGTTCTAGCTTCCTGTTTCTAGGGGCCAAATGCTATATCTTTCCTTCCAGGTAGCATTTAAAACCCTAAGATATATTTCTAATCATGTCTCAAAGACCACAAAGGTTTAACACATACATATAATTTGGGTTTTTTTCCTTCCCTTTTGGCTTCTAGAATTAATGGATTTCTTTTATTTCTTTAAAAATGTGATTTTAGGCTTGCCGGAGTGGCTCAGTGTGTTTAAGCATTTACCTTCAGCTCAGGTCATGATCCCAGGGTCCTGGGATAAAGTCCCACATCAGTCTCCTTGCTCTGTGGGGAACTTGCTTCTCCCTCTTCCTGTTGCTTCTCCTGATTGTGCTCTCTCTCTCTTCCTCTGGCAAATAAATGTAATCTTGTTTAAAAAAGTGATTTTATATCACTTTTATGTTTTATGTCATATTACATCAGATTTTCCTTATTATGCCAAAATTGATTGAAATTGCAGGACCTATAACTGAGGAAAATAGCCAGTTATCATCTTGTATTATGAAAAAGAACTGAAACAACTGCATAGACTGGCATCTCTTTCTTTGATTGGAGGTTGGCTCATGTACCGCATTGACTAATGTATCCTCTAGGCTTATTATTTGAACTTGGAAAAAAAGATGATCACTGAAAATGAGAATCTAACTAAGGAAAAACCATGGAACAGCCTGCATTATGCTTGCTTAGAATGCTAAAGATGAGGAAGTGTCCTTCTGGACCCTGTGGAAAGAACAAATTTTGCAATCTCTTAAGATCAACCACAGTGGAGGCTGGCTGCGGAGTAAAGAGGTCATGGTGTAAACAGTGTTACAACTGAAGAGACCATGCCGGATTCTATTTCTGACACCAGGAAATTTCCAGAGAGTTCTTTGCCTGCAGGGTCTCCTGAAGTATTCATACGTGTCCTCCATTTGATCAACAATACTTTGTTCCCTGTCTCACAGAAAACACAAAGGAGGAACCACAGCCCTGTCTAGGACAGTATACAAATACATGCAAAAAAGGTACTTGCCCTGAGATCTATTCCTCTTTCCCCCATGAACATGTCCGAGGAATGAAAGTCCAGAAAAGAGAAGGAAAAGGAAGAAGCGGAGGACTGAGGAGGGGTCATCTCAGGAAAAGAGTACACTCTACTATTTCCTCTAAGTCCGTCCTGCTAAAGCTGGGCCAAAGCTAATGGAAGGAATAAAAAGTGAATATTAATTGAACATAGATTTGATTTTTAAACTTGACTAGGCCTCTTATATACTTGAACATCAGCACAAAGTAATGGGTGCAAAACGTAGTTAAGGGAATGGAAAAGGAGATTCAATGAAGCATGATAAAAAGCAGTGATTGGAGAAAAAAATTAAAATCAATTCATTTTGATGAATTGTGCAATAAAGCAGTTACATATGTTTTTGTACTGTGAGTGAGGCCTGTCTTTGCCAGCTCAGCCTTCCTTATTGATGGCATGTCATTTATTTTATAAATGAAATAATCTTCAGTGTTCGGTGAGGAGAGCATTTTGCAGATTTTTCCAGTCAAAACGTTGATTTATATTAAGGAGTACATCTCTGAAACTCACGGAAAGTTAAAAATACTGAACTTTCTAATGAAAGTTAATGTACGGTAAAGCTTTTATTACTAGGAATATGTGTGTGTTTAAGCTATAACAACCATCTGCATAAATGTGGGATGTCCTTCCACTTAGACCACGGGGCTCACATTTCTACGCTGAGCTGGTTCCTTATCTATCCTTCTCTTTTCTTCCAATACACAGACACCAACCCATGAATCTTCCCCCCCCCCAATTTTAATGAAGAATGTAATAGCACAAATATAGTATGATAGGGATTAACAAAAATAAAAATATAAAAATTACAGACACTGTCTGACATACTAAAGAGTAGCTTATTAAGTTGAAAATAATATAGTAGATTAAGAACATGTAATTTGTATCCTACTTTCCCCGTTACTAATAGGCTGTGTTACTAATATGCTGCTGAATTCAAATCTCAGCTTCATATTTACTGGTTAGGTAACTTTAGATAAATTAGCATACTTTGAATCCTGCACTGATCTGTGGTTAAAAGTAAAAGTGTGTGTGTGTGCACACGTGTTTGAGAGAAAGAATGTGCATTTAGATATACAGATAGGTGTTTAGATGGTGCTTTTTACTTCGGAGCATGTGATAGACAGGATACTTTGTTTTCTACCAACACTTCTTGACTCCTCTCTTTGAGTGAAGAAGTGAGAAATTTAGGTAAGAAGCACACGAAATAGGACAGGCTCTTGGGAACAAGATGAGCTCCTTCGGAGCCATAGATCCCATATCTTCTACAATGCAAAAGAAACAGCAGAGAAGAAAAGAACCCCTCGGTAATTTTCTTGGGATAATAGATGATGGAATGTTCCCCTCTTTATGCAAAAGATAGACTAGCCACTGGCACTGATAATCTCAAATGATCTAGCCAGACATGAAAATAGGATTTCTCAATTCACTACCCTTGGTTTTTCCATAATGGGACTACAAGGATCATCATTTGAATATTATAGGTCCTCATGATATTCCTCAACACATTCAACTAATATTTATTAAGTGCTTACTGTGTACAATGATTTTAATTGTTCCTGAACTGTATAGAATTCATATTGATAATTGATAATTCACTGTTCATTATTGTATTTGGATTTTTATTTTGAATGTTTTTCACCTGAATGTATTTTTCAACATGATTCTATATCTGTTATTTACTTATATAACTTGAAGATCTATCATCATAGATCATAATGGGACTGTTATCAGTAGTCACCATATTATCATGTTCTATGGATATCTTTATTTCTAGATATGGGATAACTTCCAATTTTCCTAGTCAACCTCAATGGATTTTTCCTTTTTTTTTTTCCTTTAAGTTTCATAAATTGTTGGCCCTTACAAAAAATTTTTTTGACCAGTTTGACTAATATGTATAGAAGTTTTGCAGAGTAAAAATAATTTACAAAGTAGAAGTGATAGAGCATAATCCAAAATTAAATTAGGCTTTTGTAATCTTAACCAATAGTCCCTCCCCTTCTCCCAAATCTTATTTTGTCATCCTTTACTCAACAATTCCCACTGACCTGAGGATGCTTTTCCAAGATTTTCACTTTAGATTAACTAGCAAAAGAGAATGAAAAATTTTTGCAGAATTGCTCCTTCATGATGCAAAATCATCTGAGGGCAGAGACCCATGAGGCTACACATAGATTATTAAGGGAACAGAAAGAGGATTTCAAGGGTGACAGAACATTCTAATCTGCATAGAAATTAACTACATTTGTAGTTAATTTCCAAAGGCCACCTCATTTTGCCAGCATAGATTTCAAGGCCACGGTAGCTAAACTATATTTGCTTTTATCAAATACTTGTGAGAATTTAGAATACATACCTAGGATGCTATATTCCCAGGTCATTTCCATTTTGAATATAGCACTCTACCCCCTCAATCATTCCACTTAATTCACACCCAGGGCCTGAATTTTCATCATCCATAGAAAATTACTGTTGAACTATAACCATGTTCATTGGAAGGGAATTGAGTTTAGTGATAGATAATTTTAATTATAGGTCAAGCTACAGAAAGATGTTCTTAAATTTGGAAGTAAGTCAAAAAGTTGTGATATTGACACACATTGGTATAAATAACTTGATTTGGAAAAGTAGGAACATGAGAATGTGATTGATCTACTGAGATTACACTTTGGAGTGGGATCACATCAAGAAGCAAGTCCTGTATTCCTGGAGGTAGAGGAGAGTGACAGGAGGAGCATCTGATCTTGAGGAGATGTAGTACAAAAACAAGAAAATAGAGACACAAATTGAATAATTCACCCATTTTTCCCCAGTAGGTCCTGTACCTCTTTTTTTTTTCTTTCTTTCTTTCTTTCTTTTTTTT
>PITA01031117.1:0-15660 GCA_004023965.1 Spilogale gracilis
CAAACTGTGGAAAGAGCCAAGGTGCCCATCAACAGATGAATGGATAAAGAAGATGTGGTACATATATACAATGGAGTACTATGCCTCCGTCAGAAAGGATGAATACCCAACTTTTGTAGCAACATGGACTAGACTGGAAGAGATTATGCTGAGTGAAATAAGCCAAGAAGAGAAAGTCAAGTATCGCATGGTCTCCCTTACTTGCGGTGCATGAGGGGCAAACTGGAGGATAGTGGGAGAAGGAAAGCAAATGGGAACTAGGGTAATCTAGGGAGGGAAATGAAACAACAGAGATTTTGAACACAGAAACAAACTGAGGGACTTGGAGGGAAGGGGGTGGAGGGATGGGAGAGCCTGGTGGTGGGTACTGGGGACACCTAAAGCGTGGAGCACTGGGTGTGGGGAATGGGGAATGAATCTTGAAACACTGGGAAAAAAAAATTTTAGTAACAATTAAAAAAAAAAAACAACAGTTTAGGGTGCCTGGGTGGCTCAGTGGTTAAGCCTCTGCCTTCAGCTCAGGTCGTGACCCCGGAGTCTCAGGATCATCGAGCCCCACATCAGGCTGCCTGCTTGGCAGGAAGCCTGCTTCTCCCTGTCTCACTCCCGCTGCTTGTGTTCTTCTCTCTGTCAAATAAATAAAATCTTAAAAAAAAAAATACCCAACACAGGTTAAAAAAAAAAAAGCATAGACCATGTCTAGAAGGAAATACAACAAACTGCTAACACTAGTTGTTCAGGGCAGACCACGGTGAAAGCAGGGGCGTGCATAGAAGGGATATTTCAGTATTATGCCTATTGAAATTTTTAAAAGAGAGAGGGAGAAGCAGGTTTCCCACCGAGCAGGGAGCCCGATGCCAGATTTGATCCTGGGACTCCGGGATCATAACCTGAGCCGAAGGCGGAGGCTTAACCACTGACCACCCAGGCACCCAGCCTATTGAATTTTAACATATTATGTGTTATCTATTTAAAAGTAATTTTTTTTAAAAGTGAGGTAATCAGGCTGTGTGCTGTGTATTAAGACATATATGTGTTAAGTGTGTGTGTATATGTTTACTTGTATATGCATAGACTTTCTGGCAGTTCAGGGGTGCCTGGGTGGTTCAGTTGGTTAAGCGACTGCCTTGGCTCAAGTCATGATCCCAGAGTCCTGGGATCGAGCCCCACCCACATCGGGAAGCCTGCTTCTCCCTCTCTCACTCCCTCTGCTTGTGTTCCCTCTCTGGCTGTGTTTCTCTCTGTCAAATAAATAAAAATCTAAAAAAAAAAAAAAAGACTTTCTGGTAGTTCAAAGAAGAAACTGGTGAAACTGGATGTTTCTGGGGCGAGAATTGGGTAGGCAAGGAATAGAAGTAGGAGAGTAACTTCACTCTATGCTCTTTTTCCATTTGCACTTTTAATAAATTCAGTTATTGATTATACAGAAGTATTTTTTAAGATTTATGTATTTTAAAAAAATATTCATTTATTTAGAGAGAGAACGAGAAAGAGAGCACGAGTGTAGCAGGGAGGAGCAGAAGGAGAGGAAGAGAGAAACCCACACAGACTCTACGATGAGCGAGGAGCCCAACACAGGGCTTGATTTCAAGACCTTGAGATCATGACCTGAGCTGAACCAAGAGTTGGATGTGTACCTGACTTTACAGCCAGGAGCCCCAATTATACACAAGTTTTAATTAAAAATTCAGTTTTGGGGGTGCCTGCCTGGCTCAATCACCAGAGCATGGGAGTCTATCTCAGTCAGGGTCGTGAGTTCAAGCCCCATGTAGGGCGTGGAGCCTACTTTAAAAATAAATAAAAATTTAAAAATAAAAACGGAGTTTTGAAAATAGCAGAGCCCTAGGGAATACAGGTTTTATGTAGAAAGAAAACTGGGTAAGTTTCTTTAAAAGTTTTTTTTGAGTATGGTTGAAACAATATTATATTAGTTTCACCTGTACAACATAGTAACTCAGTATCTCTATGCATTATGCTATGCTCACAAGTGTAGCTACTATCTGTCACCATACAACACTATTACAGTATCATTAACCACATTCCCTATGCTGTGCCTTTTATTCCCATGGTTTATTCATTCCATAATTGGAAGCCTGTGTCCCCCACTCCTCTTCTCCAATTTTGCCCATCCCCCATCCCTAAAAAATCGCACAAGTTGTTAATATGTTTTATAGACTAGTGTGCTTTCTCCAAGTTGTAACTTCTTTTTAAAAGATTTTATTTGTTTGTTCAGAGAGAATGAGGGAAGGGCAAAAGGAAAGGGAGAAAGACTCTTAAGCAGTGTGGAGCCAACTTTAGGCTGGATCTCATCACCCTGAGATCAAAACCAAGAGGCAAAACTAACAGTCGGATGCTTAACTGACTGAACTGCCCAGGTGCCCCTCCAGGTGGTAACTTTTTTACCAAATTTTACATTCAAATTAAAAATATGCCTGTATGTGCACACATATAATCTAGGGGAACCCCCCCCAAATGTTAGCATTTGTGAAAATAAGAGAATTGAAATGTTTTGGTTTTTGGCTAATGTGGGAAAAACTCTTCAGCTATCAAAATTCTCTAGATAAGCTTTCAAAAAATGCCTCAGGCAGTTTCACTTCATACAATAGACACACTGTTGAAACAGGTTCCGCTGGTGGCCAATCTCCACTCACAGGCTTCAGGGATTTTGTGCTTTTTTGTAGAACTAACTCTGATATGATAGCTTATACTAGACTTTAAATCTGAATCGATCCACTCAGTCTTCACCAAAATTTGGATCACGAAACCCCTTAATCTTTCACAGAAGTAGGATGGCCAGTTTGGTGAAATCATGATTAGAAAATTTAGTTTTGTAGCAGATATGATAACTTTCATGGTTTAACAGCTTTATTGTGGTATGGTTTACATACAATACCTTGTGCATACTCAAAGTGTTGACTGGATAAATTTTGATGTGGGTACAGCTATCACCACAGTCAACATAAAGAACATATGCATCGCCTCGAAGAATTCCCTCCTGCCCTTCCAGGACCTCTGATCTGAACAACCATTGATCTGCTTTCTTGCTGGAGTGGTTTGCATTTCCTAGAATTTTATATAAATGGAATAATATAGTATGTACTCTTTTTTTCTGCTTCTTACACTCAGCATTATATTTAGAGATTCACCTGTTACATATACCAATTTTTTTTAAATTAAAATTTGTGATTATAGGTACACATGTGGCTCTAAGAAAAAAACAGAAAGATATTATGTACCCTTTACATAGTTTCCCCCAGTGGTAACATCTTGTAAGATTATAGTGTAATTGGGAAGCCTGGCTGGCTCAGTTAGAAAAGCATGTGACTCTGGATCTTAGGGTCAAAGCCTCATGTTAGGATCAGAGCTTACTTTAAGAAAAAATTAAAAAACGACTGGAAAAAACACACCGGAGAACTCCAGTATGATATCACAGCCAGGATACAGACATTATACAATGCATTCATTTTACTGTCTTTTGAGTGTTTTTAGTCCTATACAACTTTGTTACATGTAGGTCCATGTATCCACCACCACTTTCAAGATACAAGAGTCTTATCACAGCCAGATTCTCCTGTTACCCTCCCATAGCCTCACCAACCTCTCAAACATACCCCTCAAATCAGTTTATTCCATGTTATTACTCAGCAGTATTCCATTGTATGAATATGCCCCAATTTATTTATTCATTTACTACTGATGAACGTTTGGATTGTTTCCAGATTTTGACTGATAAAAATAAGGCTATTATAAACATTCATGTATAAGACTTTTTTTTTTTCAAGCTCTACATGAGGCTTGAACTCACAACCCCCCAGATCAAGAGTTGCATGCTTTGTAGACTGAGCCAGTCTGGCACCCCATGTACAAATCTTTATATGAACATATGCTTTCTTTTTTCTTGTTGAAATACAGAAGAGTGGAATACCTGATTCCTATGGTAGGTGTGTTCTGAACTCTTGAAGGAACTGACAAACTTTTTCAAAGTGTTTATGTCCCCAGCAGCGTATGGGAGTTCCACTTGCTACAAATTCTTTCCAACACTCCAGGCTTTTTTTTTTTTTTTTTTTTTTTTTTTTTTTTTTTTTTTTTTTTTTTTTTTTAGATTTTGTTTATTTATTTGACAGAGAGAAACACGCTAGAGAGGGAACACAGGCAGGGGGAGTGAGAGAGGGAGAAGCAGACTTCTTGCCCTGAACAGGGAGTCCAATGAGAGGCTGGGTCCCGGGACTCTGGGATCATGATCTGAGCCGAAGGCAGAAGCTTAACTAATGACTGAGCTACCCAGGTGACCCCCGTCCAGCCTTTTTTTTTTTTTTTTAAAAACACAGCTTTGAGATATAATTCACATGTCATACAATTCACCCATTTTAAGCGTACAATCATACGGGCATCTGGCTGGCTTAGTTGGAATGTATAGCTCTTGATCTCTTGGGCCCTATGTTGGGTGTAGAGATTACTTAAAAAATTATGAAGTGTCCAATTACACTGCTTTCTGTGGCAATAATCTTAATGACTTAATGAAAGTCAGGTTACTTCTGGCAGTTTTTTCCTTCCTCGGATATTTATTAAATGACTACTATGTGCCAGGCATTTGTTCTAGATCCTTGGTACATTAGCTATTTCTTACTGGGTAACTACCCCCAAATTTAGCAGTTTAAAACAGTAAACTTTCTCTCACAGTTTAAATAAATTTGAAATTTGGGAGCACCTTAACTGGTTCTGGGTTAGGGTGTCCTGATGTTGCAGAAAAGATGTTGGCCAGGAACAGTTGTCCAAAAAGGCTTTATGGGCCTAGGGGATTTCTTTCCAAGATGCCATTTAAAACCTTTCTTTTGAAATCACACTTCATAATTTCTATCCCATCCCATTGGCTACTTAAGTCAGCTCTATCAGTGTGAGAACAATCAGGCGCCATCTTGGAAGCTGGGAAATAAAAAACAGACATATTACTCTGCCCTCAAGCTTACATTCCAGTGGAAGCATCTGGACAATAAATGTGATAAATTACTTAGCATCTAATGGAAAAAATGTATAAGGATTAAGGAACAGAGGTGCCTGGCTGGCTCAGTTGGTAGAACATGTGACTCTTGATCTTGGGGTTGTAAGTTCAAGCCCCATATTGGGTGTAGAGATTACTTAAAAATGAAATCTTAAAAAAAAAAAAAAAGATTAAGGAACATTGCTTTGGAGTCAGGTTGCAATTTATAAGATGTTCAGGGAGCACCGTGGTGGCTCAGTCAGTTAAGCATCTGCCTTTGGCTCAGGTTGTGATCCCCGGGTCCTGGGATGGAGCCCTGCTTCAGGCTCTCTGCTCAGCAGGGAGCCTGCTTCTCTCTCTCCCTCAGCCCCTACCCCGGTCCTGCTTGTGCTCTCTCTCTCTCTCTCTCTCAAACAAATAAATCTTTTAAAAATAAAAATAAAATAAAATAGGTTCAGGGGCACCTGGCTGAGTTGGTAGATCATTTGACTCTTGATCTTGGGATCATGAGTTTGAGCTTCATGTCAGGGGTAGAGATAACCTAAAACTAAAATAAAATTTTAAAAAAATAGGGTGTTCCTGGAAGGTCTTATTGAGCTATTTAAACAAAAACTTTGGTTAATGAGGGAGTGACCTATGTAGGTATCTAAAGGAAGAACATTCCAGGGCAGAGTTGGTACAAAGGTTCTGAGAGAGAATCATGCCTGATATATTCTAGAAAAATCAAGGAGTCAATGTTTCTGGACAGGGGTGAGCAAGGAGAAAGTAGATGAGGGCAGAGAGGACGATATATATATATATAATTTTCATTTAAATTCCATTAACTAACATAATGTATTATTAGTTTCAGAGGTAGAGGTCAGTGATTCACCATTTTTATATAGTACCTAGTGCTCATTACATCACTGCCCTCCTTACCCTATCCTCCCATCCTGCTCCTCTCCAGCAACCCTGTTTCTTTCCTGTGATTAAGAGTCTCTTATGGTTTGTCTCCCTCTGATTTCATCTTTTTTTATTTTTCCCTACCTGCCCCTATGATCCTCTTTTTGTTTTTTAAATTCCACATGAGTGAAATCATATAATTCTTTCTCTGATTGACTTATTTTGCTTAGCATAATACTATTACATTCATGTCATTGCAAATGGCGATTTCTTTATTTTAATGATTGAGTAGTAGTATTTCATTGAAT
Source organism: Spilogale gracilis (assembly GCA_004023965.1). Classification (NCBI taxonomy): domain Eukaryota; kingdom Metazoa; phylum Chordata; class Mammalia; order Carnivora; family Mephitidae; genus Spilogale; species Spilogale gracilis. The sequence continues at coordinate 6,169 of PITA01031117.1, forward strand.
GTATGTATATGTATGTATATGTATACACACACACACCATGTCTTCTTATATCCATTCATCTGTCAATGGACATGTGCTCTCTTCCCATGGTTCCGCTATTGTGGACATTGCGGCTATAAACACTGCGGGGAAAGTGCCCCTTCGGATCACTACATTTGTGTCTTTGGGGTAAATCCCCAGTAGCACAGTTGCTGGTTTGTAGGATAGCTTTATTTTCAATTTCTTTTTAAGATTTTATTTATTTGTCTGAAAGAGAGCTCGCGCAAGGAAGGGGAGCGGCAGGCAGAGGGAGAAGCAGGCTCACCGCTGACCAAGGAGCCTAATGCAGGACTCGACCCCAGGACCCTGGGATCATGACCTGGGCCAAAGGCAGATGTTTAACCGACTGAGACACTCAGGTGCCCCTATTTTCAACTTCTTGAGGAACCTCTGTACTGTTTTCCAGAGTGGCTGCACCAGCTTGCATTCCCACCAGCAGTGTAGGAGGGTTCTCCTTTCTTTGCATCCTTACATTTGTCATTTCCTGATTTGTTAATTTTAGCCATTCTGACCCATGCAAAGTGGTTATCTCACTGTGGTTTTGATTTGTATTATTTCCCTGATGCTGAGAGATGTTGAACACTTTTTCATGTGTCTGTTGGCCATTTGGATGTCTTCTCTGCAGCAACATCTGTTCACATCTGCCCATTTCTTGATTGTATCATTTGTCTTTTGGATGTTGAGTTTGCAAGTTCTTTATAGATTTTCGATACTAGCCCTTTATCTGATATAACGTTTGCAAATATCTTCTTCTGTGGGTTGTATTTTGGTTTTGCTGTTTCCTTTGCTGTGCAAATGCTTTGTATCTTGATGTCCCAACAGTTCATTTTTGCCTTTGTTTTCCTTGCCTTTGGAGATGTGTCTAGCAAGAAGTTGCTACCCCGAAGGTTACAGAAGTTGCTGCCTGTGTACTCTATTGACTCTTGGTTTCGGCTCACAGCTGATCTGGGGTAATGAGATAGAGCCTCGTGTCTGACTCTGCTTTCACTGTAGAGTCTGCCTGAGTTCTCCTTCTGCCCCTCCCCCCTCTCTAGAATGCAATCGTTTTTTATTACTTTTTAAAGGTTTTTATTTATAACAGATAGAAACACAGCTAGAGAGGGAACACAGTAGGGGGAGTGAGAGAGGGAGAAATAGACTTCCCACTGAGCAGGGAGCCCAATGTGGGGCTCAATTCCAGGACCCGGGGACCATGACCTCAGCTGAAGGCAGACACTTAAGGAATGAGACACCCAGGCACCTCTAGAATGAATCAATCTCTTTAAAAAATGTTTTCTTTAGGGGCACCTTGGTGGCTCAGTTGGTTGGGTGACTGCCTTTGGCTCAGTCATGATCCCAGAGACCCGGATGAAGCCCCACATCAGGCTCCCTGCTCGGCGGGAAGCCTGCTTCTCCCTCTCTCACTCCCGCTGCTTGTGTTCCCTCTCTTGTTGTTCCTGTCAAATAAACAAAATCTTAAAAAAAAAAAAGTTTTCTTTAGAGAATGTGCACAAGAAGGGGAGAGGATGGGCTGAGGGAGAAGCCGACTCCCCACTAAGAATGGAGCCCAACAGTCTTGATCCCAGGATCCTACTATCATGGCCTGAGCCAAAGGCAGACGCTTAACTGATTGAGCCACTCAGGCGCCCCATGAATAAAGAAATCTTTAAAAAAAAAAAAAAAAAGAGGAGGAAGGGGACAGATAAATCTTAAAAGACCCTATAAACCACTGTAATAACTTTGGCTTGAAATTGAGGGAAATGGGGGAAGTACTGGAAGATTCTAAGCAGAGGGTTTTGTATTTTTCATTCCCTTTGTGTCTTGGGCTTCTGTTCAGTAAATATTTGTGGATTTCAGTGGGAACCATGTATGAAGATGCTGACTTCAGGGATTGATAGTACTAGTAACAACTGTCGGTGGCCCCAGGGCAGCCAGAGGCGAAGGTGTTTTGAGGGAGACAAGACAGCAGAATCTTCACACTTTACCACGGAGCTAAAAGCAATTCAGAAATATTAACAAGATAATTCACATACTTTCCTGAAAAACATGTAATCTGGACAAAGTTTGGGAAGGAAGCAAAGTTCTCTTCACCAGTTACCTCGCATACTTAATAGGCCTTCAGTCCCAGTATCTCGCTCTTTTGAATGGAAGTAAAGACTTCCTTTTTGCTGATAAATCTTGATAGCTTTTTAATAATGACCAATGAATATACATCACAAGTATAATACATTTTAGTGATAATGTAGTTTTTAAAAAGATTTTATTTAGAGAGAGCATGTGGGAGCGGGTGGAGGGGCCAAAGCAAAGGGAGACTATTTCGGGCCTACTCTGAGCGGTGCCCCATGCAGACTCGATCTCATGGCCTGAGTGGAAATCAAGTCAGTCTCTAAACCAACTGAGCCAACCAGGTGCCCCAGCAATGTAGCATTTTTTTTTTTTTTTAAGATTTTATTTGACAGAAACACAGCTAGAGAGGGAACACAAGGGAACAGAGGGAGAGGCAGGCTTCCCGCCCAGTGGGGCTCAATCCTGGGATTCTGGGATCCTGACCTGAGCCAAGGGCAGACACTTAACTGAGCCACCCAGGTGCCCCATGCTCTTGCAAACTTGATCCTCTTAAGGATGAGGTGTCACCTTGAAGATTCAGCAAGTCCTTCCAGCCAAGTCTCCAGGTGGTTCATTTCCACCCCCACCTTTTTAAAGAGTTTCACAGAAACACAGCTAGAGAGGGAACAAGCAGGGAGAATGAGAGAAGCAGACTTCCTGCTGAGCAGGAAGCCCTATGCGGCTGGATCCGGGATTTCTAGATTTCAAGGTCATGACCTGAGCCAATGACTTGAGCCGAAGGCAGACACTTAACTGAGCCACCCAGGTGCCCAAGACCTGGTAATTTGTTAAGACTGGATCAGGGACGCCTGGGAGGCTCAGTTGGTTAAGCAACTACCTTCAGCTCAGGTCATGATCCCGGAGACCTGGGATGAGTCCCACATTGGGCTCCCTGATCAGTGGGAAGCCTGCTTCTCCCTCTCTCACTCCCCCTGCTTGTGTTCCCTCTGTGAAATAAATAAAAATCTTAAAAACAAAAAACAAAAAACTGGATCAAATTTCCTTCCAGGGTGTAGAACAGTTAGCTACTAGATTAAGGATTTATTGATTCTGTCAGGTACAGGAAAGGTTAAACAGTGAAGCAATTGCTTTAAGTTCTACAATTGTCCTTGATCAAGTCTTGCCTCCCACTGCAGTAACAAATGATAACGATTATTTCAAATGGGGTGATCTTTTCAACTATAAGACCTTTTTGTTCTTCTGGGAAGTGAGCATTGTATTTTATATGTATTTTAATACCATATTTTATAAATGTCTAGTAAATTCTAAAAATTACCTGGAATTGTCTTTAGTGTAGAGCTCATTTTTCGCAGGACAGGCAACACCAACACTCAAATGTTTTGTTTTTTAAAAATATTTTATGTACTCATTTGACAGAGAGATCACAAGTAGGCAGAGGCAGGAGAGAAAGCAGGCTGCCTGCCAGAGTCCAACGCAGGCCCTGATCCCAGGACCCTGCGCTGAAGGCAGAGGTTTTAGCCCACTGAGCCACCCAAGCGCCCACTCAAATGTTTGTTGAATGAACCTATCAATGAGTTGTGTGGTGGGGGTGGCCCATGTCCCCAAAGACGATTTAAATTCTTATGGGCGTGGCATGACCCCCACAAGCCAGGACAGTGACCTTCATGTTAGGTTTCCCCCCTCCCATTGTTCATTTTCCAGGAACGAACATAAAGCCTGTGCTGACTACCACCTCATTTTCCAGGAACAAACATAAAGCCCGTGCTGACTACTACCATCAGCCCGTTACCAGCCTATGACTCGATAAATACAGAAACTGCGGGCATTTCGAGTTTCTAACACTATTTGGCGGTGTCAGGTGAGTAACTTTTTTCAATCACACTGTATCTTTTAAAAATCCATTTTCAGGGTGCCTGGGTGGCTCAGTGGGTTAAAGCGTCTACCTGCAGCTCGGGTCATGATCTCAGGGTCCTGGGATCGAGGCCCACTGCCTGCCTTTCTACTTGTTATCTCTCTCAGTCAAATAAAATCTTAAAAAAGCCTCCATAGTTCTGCACCTGCTGCTCAGTGGGAGTGGGATATTCTAATTCATACTGACTGCACAGTGCAGATTATGGTAGGAGGCTCAAGGGAATTGGTGACCAACAGCAGGAATGCTTTTTGTTATTCATATTCACTACTCAAATATTATGCCAATATACACGAGTTTTCATAGCTTCATCATTTAATGTATTATCTAACCAGACCCACATCAGGGCACAGGTTTGTTTTGCCCGTGTGATGCATATACGTTATAAGTTTGGAGAATAGGTTAGGCATTCTTTTTTAAAGATTTTATTTGACAGAGAAAGAGATCACAAATACGCAGAGCGCCTGATGTGGGCCTTGATCCCAGGACTCTGAGATAATGACATGAGCCGAAGGCAAGAGGTTTTAACCCACTGAGCCACCCTGGTGCCCCAGGTTAGGCATTCTTTATGGAAGTACCAGTAGCAAACTTGGGTTTATCTACCTTTTGGCTCATTAAGCTCAACATCCAAGAGCAAACCTCTTTTCTTCTAGCCCAATCCTCCTCCCTCTCCTTGTCTGTAGAACCAAGACAGATACTCCAGGTCTCCTATCATTTTCTGTTACTGTGACTTCACCATGTTAAGCTGTCCCATTTACCTCATCTCCTGCAGAGGCTTACTGGTCTCCAGAAATCCAGACTAATCTTCTGCAACTAAACTCCCTGAAGGATAGGAATATTAACAGATAAAGACACAGGATCATTTCATGTATGCCAAAAGAGCAAGGGAAGGTCTGATAAAATATATCACCCATTCCTGAAAAAATGAGCAAACTATAGAGGAGACTGTATAAAAGGTTATCTATACATAGAAACCAAAAGCAAACATTCCTGATGGAATATGCAGGGCTTCCTTCCTAAAACTGAAACAAGTAGATGACTTTAATCGGAGACCAGGGTAAGACTCAGGCAAGCCCTTGCTGAGCAGAAGGAAAGGATGTACTCTCATAAATGCCCACTTGCACTGCCCTGAAGAGTACCTCCTTGAATTTTGCTCTCCAGGTGTCTCAACCTCATCTTAGCCAGTCTGCTCTTCCACCTATATTCAACAGGTCCTAACCAGTGCATTAATAAAGAGCTCAGCAAGATCCTATAAACTTTAAAAATTATAAAAATTACCTATAAATTAGCAGTTGGAAAGAAAATTCAATTGACACTAGCATTAGTGAACCTGAAATACTTGAATTCATCAAAAAAAATCACACAGAACACATAAAACATGAGAAAAATGATTCCACCCAATTCTAATCTCATCAATTAATTTTTAAAAGATTTGGGGGGTGGGGGGTCAGAGCAACAGGGAGAAACTCCAGTGAACTCCACTATCAGCCTGGAACCTGACATGGGCTTGATCCCACCACTCCAAGATTATGATCAGACCCAAAACCAAGAGTCAGATGCTCCAGGGACTATGCCACCAAGGAGGCTCCAAGCTCTTTAAAAATAGAAACTGAAGGGCACCTGACTGGCTCGACTGGACTCATGATCTCAGGGTTCTGAGTTCAACCCCACCTTAGGTGTGCTTAAAAAAAAAAAAAATCGACAGACTTTTTTACAGAAATACACGTAACTATGAAATAGGCAAAGCATTTGGGAACTAGTCAAATCAATTTAAAAGGTGACAAAAGAAATTTAATGGAGAAAGTCCAAATGGCGCTAGAGTAACTGCACAATAACATGAGTGAAAACAAACTTCAGTCCCTAACTCATACTACACATAGAAATCTGAGATGGATGACAGATACAAATGCCAAAAATTAGGAGGCTTTCGTAACAAAATACCATCACCACAATGTGAGATTAGGTAGATTTGCTGACAGGAAAAGACCCATTAAGAATGTTGGTAAATCAAGGCTTGAGATTAAGAACTTCTACTCATTAAGTCACTATTAAGAAAATGAAGAGACAAAAGACTAGAAAACGTTTCCAAAACTAAACAAGGAACTTGTATGCAAAATAGCCAACCTAATTTAAAGGTACAAAACACTTTCAAATTCTACTACTGGTGGATAGAGAACATGTTCAGTACTCAGAGAAACAGATTAACACAAGATCCCACTACACATCCAGAAGCCACAAAGACACTTGTATGCAAATGCTCATAGCAGCTTTATTCATGTTTTCCAAAGATTGGAAACCAATAAAATGTTTCACAATGGATAAACAAAACTATAGTGCATTCACATACAATGGCTCCTACTTGGCAAAAGGAATACATGGTTTAACCTTTCAAAAACTTTGTATCAAATAAAAAGCACTTTTGAGTGTAAAGTTTGAGTGGGGCAGGGATCCCCAGTGGGACCCTATGTTATGGTGAAAAAAATTAGAAAAGTAGCTAATTAGCTAGGGGATAAGAAGTAGATTGCTGAGTTGCCTGACTTTTGTCCCAATATGGCTGTGAGCTAGGAAGTGTATCCACTTTCCAGAATTGTAGTTAAGATTTGCATGTTTCAACTTCATAAATCTTCCCTAAAAAGATATGCAATAGATGGATGTATGTGACAAGAGTGTAACTGAGGATAGTTTAAGGTAGGATATGTTAGTTTAAGGTAGGATGTGAAGAGTCAATGTACTGCTTTGTTTACAGATTCCTCAAATAAAATGTTTAATTACAAATCTCATCTATTTTCTTGGGTTGTAGCTAATCCCTGCAGAGCTTGGTTAAAAAAATCTCCAAAGGCAGAAGGAATGGACTCCTATATAAGTTTCCATTTTAATAAAAGTGGGGAAGAAAACCTCAAGTTTGAAGGTGGGGAGTCAGGAACTGGTGAGTTATTTGGCCAGGACAATGAAAGTAGGGTCTTTTACCTTTCAGAGTAATACGTCTGTGACTCATGTGTCTGAATCTCCTTCATCACTTAACCTGTTTCCGTAAAAGAACCTGGTGTTGATAGTATACTATGTGACATTTTACTTTTCCAGGATCCTTCCACTTACATCTTAGAAAATATTCTCTAGTCCGCTTCTTCTAAGGCCTGAATAGACATTTTTACAAGATTCTGACTTTTGATTATTGTAGACCTGAGACTGAACCAAAATTTTGCCAAATAAATGATGGGATATGTACCTACGTGGCCAAATGCTCAAAGTTTTAACTCTGTTCTACTTAGAAGAAATAAGTGAACGAGGGTGCTTACAACTTGCTTCTCCCTGGGCCATCGGTACAAATCTATTCCACAATAAAGGTTGGAACATTTTACCTTCAAACTTTTTGTTTAACTCCCAACTCACAAACATGTACTTTCTTATTCTCCCTACTTACCTTTCTTACTCTTTGACAATATCCAATACACATACATAACCCAGCTATTTCTTTTAAGCTTCAGTTATAAAACCACTAACAAAAATGCTTAAATCGAGTATAAATTATTCTCCCAGGAGCTTAAAGATCTAATGTCTTCATGATTACTCTCCCAAGTATTAGAAAATAACCATCAAACATAATTTCCTCAAATCACAACAACTGTAGATGTATTTTTTAATAGTATACATCACCAAATACTAGACATCAACAGAAAACTTTCTGAATGTCACTGGACAATGAATTAAGCAAACTTTTATTGAAGCTTAAATTGTGGTACAGAAATACATTTCAACTGATTTAAGTCCAACACCATGAAGAGAGAAATAATGGCACCAAAATTTTCCCTCCTCTATCATACACACTAGGATTAATTTCAATTACTATTTAATCTATAGTTTTAATTTTTCTAGGCTTTATTTCATACAAATTTGTGCAGTTTTCAACATTAGATAGAAATCTATTAGGAAAAAAAAATCAGACCTCAAGCCAAAAATGTCATCAAATCTACTGGGACACTGTTCAAGAACAAAATCCACTTTGAGCATTGGTCCTCAAAACAGTACCAAAACATTAGGTACTGTGTGCTAATTACAGAATCAAACTGATCCACCGACTGAAAGTTTCTTCAATGAAACTTCGAATTAACATGCTTAAAATGAAAGTCAAAATTTGTGTTCCAACCACTTGATTTCAAACCAAGTAGATTTTATGTTTAGAAACACTAAAAAAATGTGTTTCATTTATAAATACGGAAGGAACAAAAACACCACTGCATAAATCCAGGAAGAATCAAAAAAATTTTTGTGAGGACAAGTATATAAAAAATTTAGTCAACTTCGCTGCTTTCTCAGCTGCTTAAATCTCGTATTTGCAAATATAGCTATAAGATGCCAACTCCTCAAAGCCTGTAATTCTAGTCATTTCCCATTGACCAGTTTGGAATTTTGTCTTATGGAGAGCATTCTGCTTCACTGTATGTGTTTGAATAACCTGAACAGTTCTCATTCTGAGAAGATTCACTTGATGCTATGCAATCATGGTGAAAGGAACACCAGGAAGAGAAACAGTTCAAGTCAGAACACTATCATAATGCTTTACAAAGTCAAAAAAACTTTTAAGTCACAAGATGACAGACTCCATTTTCAACCAAAGTCTATGGTATATGAATGAAAATGACTGGAGATAGCTGCTAAGGTAAAATTAAGGTGAATCATCTGAGCTGACTTACAAAATTCTGTAAATACAACCTTTATCTTAATTTCCTTGCCAATGAACTTAAGTGATAAAAATTTTTATCTAAGTACTTAACAAATTACTAAAGGCATGGTACTCATGAGAAGCTAATCTCATTTAATGGAACACAGAATGGCATAGTTTCTGGAACAGTTCTGCCAGTATACCCGAATATAAATGTATGTGTCGTCCCTGCTAATCAACAACAGGTTTATTTTGTCACTATCTCCCAAAAGAGCCCATGTCAATATAAAAGGAGGCCAAATTCTCTTGACCTTAAAAAGAAAGTCCAGGGTTCACTCTCCCTTCCCCCTCCTGGGTATAAGATTAGTATAAACCCACAGTGTAACAGTGTATTGCTTTATTTGGGAGAGAGGGAGGCAAGACACCATGATGAATAAAATCAATTAAAGGAAGTACAGGTTCAGGAAGCAATAATGTTAAAATAGTAATACACAAAATGGATAACTGCAATCATTTTCTTAAGAGGACTTGACTCATGGAAGATAAACTTTAATTGCTGTTGCAAAAAACATCCGTATGAAGTAGAAACTGGTTTCAGTAAAATTAGTAGAGAATATGTTCTAGAAAGTGGAGGTAACTGGATGTAAAATCCTGGCAGCAATTTAATAGAACAGTCCCAGATGATTAGGCTGAGGCCACCACCTAATGAGGACGAAAGCCTTGTCTGTGGGGAATTTTGGATGATACCTGGAGAAATATTACACTGTGCGTAAACCAAATTGAATTGTTTTCACAAGTGTTGTAAAGTTTCATATAGTAAAAGGTTTTTTCTACATGC
>PITA01031118.1:0-15663 GCA_004023965.1 Spilogale gracilis
AAAAAAAAAAAAAAAAAAAAGAATTCTTACATTGTAGTTCTTCAGGGTAGAGTCCTGTTTATTAATATTTTAAGTATTAGGCAAGATTGAATAAATTCATTTCAGTAGGTTAAAAAGCATTTTAAATACCAAGTTTTATTTAATTTTGTTATTGTTGTTGTTTATAAAATAAAATAATTCCTCACCTATTTTCTCTAGGGAAGTTTGCACATAGAAAGAAAAAAATCAATGCATAAAATATTTCTAAACTAATGACTCTGCCAAAATAATATCTCCAGAACGTCTATTCTTTTTTTCTTTTTTTTGCTTCATTTATATAAGTCAAATACCACTGCTGACCTAAATGCCAGAAAGGAAAGCTGTGCTATGTCCTTCTATATATAATGAAGGATTACAAAATGTAATTCACTGAAATGGAATATTATAGTATCTAATAATATGCATTTTTCTTCAAATGGATTTATGAACACTTTCTCTAGGACACTGCTCAAAAGACATTACATTTTCTTAATTTCTTTACTGATACTGGATATTTTATACGAATCTTTTTTCCCCCTTTGTCATTAAACTTAATACTTTTGGCTATAAGGAAGGCTCAAGCTCAAGAAATGGAGTATATTTATTGCTTTTTTGGTCCAAAATTCTTAAATTATACATAAGACATTTGTGACAGGAGAATTCCATGTAGAACCAGTTAAATGAAAACAGTTATCTTAATATTTTTATAACAAAGAATATGCCATTCTTCTAAAGTACACATTTAGATCTCTGCAGAGAATTTTAAAATATGTGAAACTAAGATAGCATATAACCTTATCAGTTCTCTTTTACTGCTATCTTCACACCATAGTGAAAGACTACCATCCATGGTTGAAAACAGCTAATATTTCCATTACTTCAACACATACAACGTCAAACTTATCAAGGGCTTATTCTTCACAAATAGAGAACAGATATCCTACAATGTACTAATAAAACTCTTTCATTTAGGCTGCCTACTCATAACTCCAATAATGTAATGTGTAACAACTGGATCAATAATAACTTTTATGAAACTTATTGATTCACCATATGATTAACAGAAACAGAAACCATATCAACAGTAAACTGTGTCAGGGAGCCTGGGTGGCTCAGTCATTAAGTGCCTGTCTTTGGCTCAGGTCATGATCCCAGAGTTCCGGGATCAAGCCCTGCACTGGGCTCCCTGCTTGGCAGGAAGCCTTCTTCTTTTCTCACTCTCCCTGCTTGTGTTTTCTCTCTAGCTGTGTTTCTCTCTGTCAGATAAATAAATACAATCTAAAAAATAAAAAAACAAAAAAACAGTAAAATGTGTCTCTGAAGAGAAGGTCTGGTCACCATTGTATCAGCAATGCCTAATACAACACCTAACTCATATCTGATGCTTAGTAAATATTTCTTGAATGAGTAAATTTTAATAATTTTACTTTATGCTCTGAGATTAAAACAAAACCTAAGTTCCTCAACTTCACTTAACCTCTAAACCAAAATACTTATATCTTCTGCATTGCCTGTCCTAATATATATGTCACCAACAAAATTGTCTATATAAAGTCATGGATTCATAAAAGTTCCTCTTATAATAGTCATGTTGCTCAAAATAGGCTTTTGATATGTGGTATTACATAGGATATAAAAAATCATATATGGAATACAGAGTATTTATTTGTTATTATCTTTGTTGCATTTTATAAAGACAAAAGAGATTTCCCCAAATCAAAAAATATAAATAAAATAAGCAAAATGAGTTTTGAATAAATAGTATCACTACAGTTACATGATATGGTTTTTAGTTATTTATAATGACTAAATAGAACTTGAAACATTCACTATCTTTACAGTTTTTATTGGCACACTTTATTGGTTACCTCAGGCACATAACCATCAGAAAGAATATAAAAAAAAAAGATTTTAAAGAATGTCTATAAAACATAAAACAATAGTAAAAAGAGAGAGGCTTCCCTGCCTCTGCTAATCCATCAGACTACTTGGAGCCATTGTGGATCACTCAGACCAACATCTTTACTTCCTTCATAGACATCTCAGCCATTGAAATTATTGGGTCATGCCTCAATGGTATGACCAGAAGCTTTAAAATAATGTGTTCTGTTACATAAAATGAAAATCTGAAAAAAAATACCCCAAAATAGCAAGAAGGCAATATAATAAAAAAAGAAAGCCAAGATTCTTGAACATAAAATTTAAGGAAAGAAAAGGCATAGAAGAAAGGAAGAGATAAACTTTTGAAATGGCTTAGAAATTTTATGACTTAACTAATTCAATAAACATTATGAATGCTACTGCTGTGCTAGTTATTAGTTAATGAATCCTGTTACGTAACAAAGATCTACAAAACTCATAGTATAGCAAACCCACACATTATCTGGACAAAGAGATACCAAATGTGAACAAGTAAATAAAAAGGCTATATGATATGAATCTAATCTAAAGTAGCAGAGAGACTGAGTTCCTGATCATCCTTTAAGACCCAGATAGGGGTGACTGGGTGGCTCAGCTGGTTAAGCAACTGCCTTCGACTCAGGTTATGATCCCAGAGACCTGGGATGAAGTCCCACATTGGACTTCCTGTCGAGCAGGAAGCCTGCTTCTCCCTCTCTCACTCCCCCTGCTTGTGTTCCCTCTCTGGCTGTGTTTCTCTCTGTCAAATAAATAAAATCTTTAAATAAAAAAAAAAGACCCAGCTCAAATGTTCTCTTTATATTTTTTCCTTTTTATTATTTTATCATTGTATCATTTCTTCCTTTGTGCCAACCTTTTTTTGTGCAATATCATGTATCACTTGTATTACATATGTTTTACATTCATATTACATTATTTGTCAATGTATCTGTATCTATAAACTTTTGAGATTCTTTTTTCAAGATTTTTTATTGGTCTGACGAGAGAGAGAGAGAGAGAGAGAGAGAGAGAGAGAATGCACAAGAAGGGGGAGCAGTAGAAGGAGAGAGCAAAGCAGGATCCCCACTGAGTAGGGAGCCTGATGTGGAGCTCAATCCCAGGACCCTGGGATCATGACCTGAGCCAAAGGCAGATGCCTAACCATCTGAGCCACCCAGGTGTCCCTAAAATTTTGAGATTCTTAAAAGCAGATATTAGGTTACCTTTATTTTCCAAAATCAGAACATGTTCAACAACATGATTCTAAAAAGGGTTCAGAAGAGGGCAACTTATTCTTTCTATGTAGAAAAACTTGACCCAAGAGGTGAGTTCTGAACGATAGGATTCTGAACTAATAGAAATTAACCAGAGAAGATGAAAAAAGTAAGAAATAAAGGTAATTTATTAAGTAGCTCAAAAGCCCTGAAGGTAAAGCCTAGAATAAGGAAGTGATTATATTTTGTTCGGTATGATTTTCAAACACCTCTCTTTGAATGGCAATCGGGATCACAGTTTGTATCTGTGATATACATATCAGGAAGGGAGAAAAGAAACATTTAAAACAAATGGATATTTTAAAAGGTCCAAATGGGAGCTGTTAGATGTAGACAGAAGGTAGTAACCTCATATAAGTTAGCTATAGCAAGGACATAAATGGGAAAATCAACACAGTTGAAATTGGAAAGGTCTAAGAAGGCATGGTCAAAGAGACAGAAAATCTTGAACTCATTAATGTGGATACATATCTCCATTTTCTCTTGTTTTGTATGCAGTGGTAACTTTATGTACTTTTAACAGGAATCACTGTAGTGATTTTTAGAATGTTATGACAATCTTATTTCATATTAATATATAACACCTTACACCAAATCAGTTTAAATAGCTACTGTAGAATATTTGGTTAGACTAAATTCTAATACAAACTTCAACTAAATAATGACGAAAAAGTGAAATTATAAGCAAAGTTACAAAGGACATTAATTACCATACTGAGCTGTAATCTGGGAAAAGAAAGAAAGGAAAGAAAGGGAAGGGAAGGGAGAAGGAAGGAAGGAAGGAAGGAAGGAAGGAAGGAAGGAAGGAAGGAAGGAAGGAAGGAAGGAAGGAAGGGAGGAGGAGGAAAGAAAGAAAGAAAGAAAGAAAGAAACTATGAGCAGTTAATCCAGAAAAGAGACTTGTAGAGAATGAAAATTTGCTATTGCCCTCATATATTTATGAAGGATTGCTAAGGAAAAGAAAATTGTAACTTAAGAGGATACCAAATCAATAAGGGAAAGTTCCAAAATTGGGTCTGTAGTTCCAACTAGATAGTTTTCCCATTATTAAAGGTATCTGGGAATGGGCTACAGCTTAAAGAAATAAACTCCAGGGCACCTGGGTGGCTCAGTGGGTTAAAGCCTCTGCCTTGGGCTCAGGTCATGATCCCAGGGTCCTGGGATGGAGGCCTGCATCTGGCTCTCTGCTCAGCATGGAGCCTGCTTCCCCCTTTCTCTCTGCCTAAACTTGTGATCTCTCTCTGTGTCAAATAAATAAATAAAATCTTAAAAAAAAAAAGAAAGAAAGAAAGAAAGAAGCTCCATTACTAAAATTATTCACATAGAACTTAGATGTTCACCTATCTGGATGTTGAGGGGATTTCTGCATTGATTATAATAAAATCAGGCAGTAGCTAACTTCTTTCCAAAACTAAGTTCTTAATTTCTAAAATTTACAACAGTGGAACTGTTACTTCTACAAAAAATAACCCCTACAAAGAGAAATCTCTCTTCATTTATAAGGCATCTTAATTATTTCCATTAAACACAAGACAAAATGAGCAGGCTTAAGAATTAAAAGTTATGCTGAAAATGATTTTTTTGTATCTATTACTTAATTGTAAAATACTAATATCCCTAAATGCTTAAGCATTATTTACCTTATGTTTGAGGTTTATAAGTTAATAACTGTGCCACGAATATATAAAGATGGTCCCACTGTGTTCTTAAACAGGAATGTGTCTTGACAAAAGATTTTTTTCTTATGTGAGAATATAAAAATTTCAAATAATTTTGGAAATATTAACTTATATGAAAGTCTACCTTTCAGTTTGAATTTTTTATTCTTTTTTTTTAAGATTTTATTTATTGGGTGCCTGGGTGGCTCAGTGGGTTAAAGCGTCTGCCTTCAGCTTAGGTCATGATCTCAGGCTCCTGGGATCGAGGCCAGCATGGGGCTCTCTGCTCAGCAGGAAGCTTGTTTCCTCTGCTCTCTCTCTCTCTGCCTACTTATGATCTCTCTCTCTGTGTCAAATAAATAAATAAAATCTTAAAAAAATTTTATTTATTTATTTGACAGAGAGATAGAGAGAAAGCACAAGTAGGGGAACAGCAGGCAGAGTGAGAGGGAGAAGCAGACTCCCCTCTGAGCAGGGAGCCAGATATGGGGCTTGTGAGCCAAAGGCAGCAGCTTAACTAACTGAGTGACCCAGGTGCCTCTGTTTGAATTTTTTCTAAAATAATTTTACTTCCTTTCCTCATATCTTTTATTTTTTATACTACATTGGCCTGATTTAGTGATCTTTTATCCACCCCGTTACTTTTTACTTGACTGTATTGCTTCTATGTCCACCAGAATTCTTGGTTTCATGCACTAATGTTCAGGTAGGGAAGAATCCACAGCTTCTTCAAAGAATGTTCTGTGCAACACTTCAAATGTTAATGAGAAGTTTGCCTTTATAAATGAGCTCTCCATATTTTATCAAAAAAGAAAAATGCTTAATTTATCAATAATAAATTATTGATTTATTTATCAATTTATCAATAAATAAATTATCAATTTATCACGGTGGCATAGGAAGAATTTGGCATTTGATGACTTAAATTTTACTTTACTTTTCATAAAAGGAAGACCCAATGGAAGGAATCTTAAAAATATGTGAGTGGGTCTTTCCTCTGTCTGATTTCTCTAACGTACCTACATTCTTTATAAAATTTGCTATTTATGAAGTTCCACTAAAAAATCTGTAAGATCATCTCTTTCCTATTAAATCCATCAGGAATTCAAGAGTGAAATAGTCTATGAAATGACAGCGACTACATATGAGCTCCACGCTTATAATACCAGACTAAGTACAGTGGCAATATACAAGCATCAGAGATAATTCTCTTGGCTAGCGGTAACATGCAAACATATGTCTTAGTTTCACTTCATCCTTCACCTTCAACAGTACTTCAGTGCTTCCATAAAGCTTTGCTTTGGTTCCTAAGAAACTAAAAGCTAGAGGTAAACAGTTTTTCCACTACCTTTGAGCAATATCACGGAAGACAATAAATTCTATTACTGTTTATAGACACTTTTTAATCATCTCAACTTAAATAGCCTCAATTTCTATTTTGATATCATTGTAATGAATTAGAAAAAATACTCATTTTGTCATACTCAGAATTATAACTCTACCAGTTTATCAGCTCACACTAACTAATACAGATTGATTTAGGATGGCATCAGCATTTTATTAGGTGACTGCTCCCCTATCTCACAGATCTCCAGGTTTTAAGGTCAGCCCAAAGAAAACATGAAGAGATTCAGTGAAGCTACAGCAGTCACCAGGGAGCCCTAGGCCAAACTGATACGGCTCAAAACTCTTGGATTCTTTCCCACTGTTAAATATGCCTCTCCACTCTTTCCAAACCAGACCTTCTTGGATCAACTCATACTATGCCACAGTCCATGTGGAGAACTTTCTCACCTACAAACTAAAGCAACTTGGAAATCCTTCTTAAGGCTTTGGTTTCCATCTTCAAGCCAAAATTTTAATGCTTTTTTCTGTAGAGAGGAAGAAATTACTCTTATCAGTGATTCCACATTCACTTTTTTAAGGGAACTTTCTGGAAACCACTCTTTAATTCATAAGACAAACTCTACTTACATGAATTGAAACCACTGAATAGAGAGAGATTCTTTTGTTAGCAGGTAGACAAAAGGGTATACACACACGAACACAGGGTGCACACACACACACACACACACAAATAATATTATATAAGTATTACTTAATGATAACAAAAAACCTACCATGTTGGACTGTACACTACTAGCCAGGCACTGCGCTGGAATGGAATAATGCATTTAATTAATACAATATGGAATTAATTATGTAATTATTATTAATACAATGGATTAATGCATTTAATTAATATAATGGAATAATGCATTTAATTAATACAATAATCTTGTAAAGGTTGGTGTGTGGATGTTCTTATGTTATAGATGTATACATTATATTACCAAAAAGAAGTAGATAATTACATAAGGTACATAATTACATTATCAAAGAGAAAGTACATACTTTTCCCAGGGTTACTCAGCTGGTAGGAGGAAGGGCAAGATTTGACCTTAGATCTGCCAGAACCTAAAGCCCCTGAGGGGCTCTGGGTGGCTCAGTCATTAAGCATCTGCCTTCGGCTCAGGTCATGAACCTAGAGTCCTGGGATCGAGCTCCGTAATAGGCTTCCTGCTTTGGAAGGAAGCCTGCTTCTCCCTCTCTTGCTCCCCCTGCTGTGTTCCCTCTCTTGCTGTGTTTCTCTGTCAAATAAATAAATAAAGGCTTTTAAAAAATTCCCAAAAATATTGCTGTGGCAGATTCTGTTACCCACTTGTCAAAAGCAGTTCTTCTCCTTCCAGATATACTGTATTTCCCAGCCTCTCCTGCAATAAAGTGTGTCAATGTATACTAGTCATTGAAATAGTGCAAGTCATAGGTTCCATTTCTAGGCCAGATGAAAAAAATGCCTCCCATGCATGATCCTCCAGGCTCTTTCCCCTCTGCCAGGCTGATGCTGATGTAAGGCAAGCTTTAAAGTCAAATGTAAGCACAGCAGAACTTCTATAAGCCTGAACTGTTCAATGACGGTGTGGTAGAGAATCCACTTGCACACTCATCGCAATGATACCATCAACCTGGAACTGCTTTGAACTACTGAATACTAAACTATTATTTCCTATTGTATTTGAGCCCTTATACATATTAAGGCTTATGTATTATAGCAGTTAACGTACTGTATTAAAATAGTCCCATTTACAAATACAATCTCAAAGGATTTTCCTAAGGAAATAAAGCCTAGCCTAAATAATACGAATAACAAAGTATGCCAAAATTTGATAATTTATAATATGAAATGAATTCATTGTATCTCAAATCATCTAAAATATCAGATTTACCATGAAAATATTAATTTGGGTTAATGTTTTAACCACCTCACTCTCATTTATATAATACAATTCTCTTTCTAAAAATAATTTCCTAGCCATTTGGTCAACATAAAAACTCAAGGCAATAAGGCCTCAGATGTATTAATAAAATGGAAGCACTATATTGCCCATTTATATCTTCCTATTGGTATTATAAAGCAACAATAGTTTTTAAAATGTGAGTTTTTAGAAACTTAGATTTAGACCATTGATATTCATTCAAATAAGAACTAAAAGGAGGTGTTTACCACATTTGCTTATTATATTATTTTCCTTCCACATACCTCCAATTGTATATTTCATTTATTTATGTAATTCCTCTCTTTGCTTACTCTGGTCAGTGTCCATTCAAGTATTTTCAAGTATTTTTCAAGTATTTGAAAATTAATAAAAATAAAGAATCTCTGTGCTTGAGCAAACACAGAATGAATAAAGATGCACAGAAAACTATTCAAAATGTATCAGCTTTAGAAAATGACACTGCTTTTGGAAACATAATTTAATCATATAATTAACTTTGTTAATGGTGATCATATTTTGGCTTTAGGATACTCTGATCAATAGAAGAGAGACTGGGTCAAATCTAAGTTAAGATCAGGTGACCTAAGATGTCAACTTTCAAACCAAAGAGTAATTAGCAATGAGAGCAATGTGGCTGCATTGATAGATCACAGACTCTTCCTAGGCTTGCTGCCAAATGTTAAGCAATATGTAAAAGTTACTATTGTTGCAACTAAAAATACATAATAAAATGTCAATGTTTATTATATGTAGTTTCTTGATTTATCTAATGCAATGTAGGATTTTTTAGGCTCCTTGTTAATTCATATGTAACCTAATAAAAAGGCAAAATTCTAGTATTTTCTTTTATCACAGATTTTGAACAAAACTTCACAATGTTGGTTACCTCTCTTGGAAGACAGGAGAGAAAGTCAGGTGAAAGGACTAGGAGGAACAGTTAGATTTACACAGTTAGAATAATGTTTTAAGATTGATTGTGGATTTATAGACATTCGCTATACTGTAAAATAAATAAAAGTAAAAAGAAATAGAAATGAGATATGCAAAGGACCAATATTTATAATGAATCACAATGATAAATTCATTCTGTTTACCTAAGTTCCTACTAACACCAAATATCTACCAAAAAAAAAAAAAGGATAAAATTAAATCAAATCCAAACAAAACAAAATGGGAATTCAGCCTGTGCAACAGAAGTCATGCATTTACTCTTTACTGGTACTTATGAACGTCTTTGGCTTGGGAGTGCTTATGAGAGTAAGGGAAGAATAGTACAGGGCTATATTCTTCTGTATGAACTCAGTAGATAACTATTGAGACTTTTAAAGATACTGAGAGACAGTCTGATACAGTAGTAGTGATTGTGTGTTAATTAAAGCTGACTTGTTTCATGTGGTTTTGGGGTCTTCTCGTACCTTTAAAATATGCTGCCAAAATTTCTACTATTTAGAAGTGTGCTCAAAGAGAAAGAGTTGGAAAACTAATTGCTTAAAAGAACTTTGGAAAGAATGGAAAAGTTTAGCAATATAATCCTTCAAAATGCTGCAATGAACTCCAGAGGAATCCTAAAAGATCTGGGACAAATTTGTGTTTTTCGGGTGACTATTAAAAGTCCATCCTAATCTAAAATTCAGAATAAATTCAGAGATGATACTCTAGAGTTTCCTAAATTTCTCCAACTTTTCAATGCCCAGCTTAAGAAGCAGTGTGGTTTAGAGGCTCTAAAGCTAGACTGCCTGGATTCAAGTCCAAACTCAGCCACTCCTGTGACTGGAGCAAAATGCCAACATTCTATCTGGTTTAGTTTCTTCTGAGAAATAGAAATAATCAATAAGTCTATAGTATAGAGGTATTGTGAGACTTAAGTTAGTATACATAAATATACATAAAATTATTGGAATATGATTAATGCCTCACACACAGTAAGAATTATTATAAACATTACTATCTTTATAGCAGCTTTAAGATTATAGAGTGCTGCAAGGCAGGTTCTTTCTCTCTTTACTTTCTTTCCTTTCCTTCCTTCCTCCCTCCCTCTCCATCACTCTTTCTCTCTCTCTTTTTCTTTCTTTCTAATGTATCAGGTATTTTGATGGAGCTGATTTGGTCCACAGTATTTACTTAAGCTATAGAGAGAAAAAAACAATTATATATATTATATATATTATATAATATATATAATATATATAATATATATATCTTTTTATTTAATAATGTTAGTGGGATTTAAAAGAAAATTCTTGAGAGAAGTTTTTTAAACATTCCTGAGTTGTGATGTATACACCTCAGTCTGCAAAAAAAAAAAAGGTTAAAGAATTTTTAAGGTTCTTATCATAATAACCTCTTTCCAAATCTTAACCAAATAAGAAGGTGTTTACCCATAAAAATGAAAATTTATACCATTTTAAAATCTATTTTCAATGGACAATAAATATACATTATTTCATTTGTATGACTATATATTGATCAGTCATATAACATTATCTATTTATCCAATTAATCCTGTGATTTAGATTTTATTCTTTTTTTTGAAAAAAGATTTTGTTCATTTATTTGTCAGAGAGAGAGAGAAAACAAGCTGGGGAGCAGCAGGGGAGAGGGAGAAGCAGGATCCCCACTGAGTAGGGAGCCCTATGTGGGACTCAATCCCAGGACCATGGTATCATGACCTGAGCCAAAGGCAGACACTTAACTGAGTGAGCCACCCACCATCCCATGTAATTTAGATTTTAAAAAGAAACTTTATTGTCAAGTTTCATCCTATTATTTAAAAGCAAAATAGAACAAGATAACTGCCCCCTCTATTCTTTTATAGATGTCAGAATATTTTCATGAAATAAAGTCCTACAAATTGGAATGGTTAAGACTTATCTTTTTTTTATTGCTAAATTGTTTCCCAAATGGATTGAGTTTTACAAGGTAGCACTCATACTAGCAGTTAGAAAACGGCCTCTTTCTTATATTCTGACAACATAATAAGTCATTATCAATAATAGCCAATCTCACACCCAAAGAATATGGCAATGTGTTGCTTCCAGTTGGAATTATGTGATTAATACTAATGTTTATCATATTTTCCAAAAAATATTTATGAGCAGCATATTCATACTTTGCTCATTTTCCTATCAGGGCATCTATTTTTCTTATTGATTCTGGAGAGTTTTAATCCATTAAGGGTATTAACTATTTACCAAATGTTTCAACTAACTTCCAGCTAGTCCTTTTATTTTATTGTTGTTTATGATGTTCACAGTATTATTTTAAAATAAGGAAAATAGGTAACATTTTACTTACCAAAATTAGGAATATGAAACATCACTATAATGCTATTTCCTACAACTATTTTCTCAAAAACATCTTTCAAGAGTTACATGACAAGAAAAAAATGTTCATGCTAATAATATATGAAATGAATAATCAAGAAATAAAACCCTGGGCTCCTGGGTGGCTCAGTGGGTTAAAGCCTCTGCCTTCGGCTCAGGTCATGATCTCAGGATCCTGGATCGAGGCCCGCATCAGGCTCTCTGCTTGGCAGGGAGCCTGCTTCCTCCTCTCTCTGCCTGCCTCTCTGCCTACTTGTGATCTCGCTCTCTGTCAAATAAATAAAATCTTTAAAAACATAGAAAAAAGAAATAAAATCCTATATATATTATGACCTCAAAGTGGAATGACAAAATGTAGATTTAATACAGTAAAGATATATAGAAAAATATTAGCTGTTGCTACCTCTGAGTAAAGGGGCTGTAAGTGATTTTTGTCATTCTCTTATTTTTTTTCTCTGAAGCACACATGTGTTTTTTTTTTTAATATTTTTAAAAGATTTTATTTATTTATTTTGAGAGAGAGATAGAGAGACCATGGGCAGGGGCAAGGGGTTAAGGGAGAGAGAGAAGCAGACTCCCTGCTTAGCAGGGAGTCTGATGTGGGAGTTGATCCCAGGACTCTGAGATCATGACCAACTGAGCCACCAAAGCACCCCACATGCTTAAAATCAGAAAAATGTTTTAGTAAACCTAACTTCATCAGTCACAGGTTGAAGCAAACATCCAACACAGGAAAAGCTGACACCACTTAAGGATTTCTGCACTTTTCTGTAAACATAATAAAATTCTATATACAAGATAAATAGAAGATACATATGCTATCACAATAAATACACTCATACAAATGCCAACATTATCATTGTCGTATTAATTTAATTTTATTATGACAAGAGTGGTGAAACTGCAGGATGAGATGATGATTCAAAGATGAAGCTAAAGTGGTTTACGGCAAGATTTGCTTATAGACAAAGCTAGCCAATTCAATTATATTTGTATGTTTTTGTTATTAAAAACCAATATTTTTAAAAGACAGGGTACTGGGGACACCTAAAGCGTGGAGCACTGGGTGTGGGGAATGGGGAATGAATCTTGGAACACTGGAAAAAAAAATTTAGTAACAATAAAAAAAAAAAACTCAAAAAAAAAGACAGTGAATTTAAAAAATAATTTTACATGTCTCTACAATTTGATCATGTAAGGACAATGGTATAAAGAAGCATTTAATGAGGAATCTCATGGAAAAGAAAGTGGTTACATCAATCCATTGGTCCCAATTCAAGACTTTCAGGGCTCACAAGACTGAAGAAGATACAACATTAAGGTATTAGGGCATTAATTTAAAGTTTTCCTGAAAATATATTCTGTTTCAAGCTCAATGAGAATACCTATCTTGTTCATTTCAAATTTTCCACATAAAGATCAGTATTCATTAATCCTAAGTATAGAAAGAAAAGCTATTAAGGCAAATATTTATTTGTTCAATAAAATTGTCTTGAAGCCAAACTGATATGGATATAGCAGCATTAACAGATTATTTATGTCAATACTTGTTTATGATATAATATGTGCAATAGTGAACAGTTATAATTTTGTCAATATATTCATCATTAATCTAAGATTTGCTAACAATAAGTCATGCCTTATCTGATCTATAAGAAATAGAAAAAGTTATGTAAATGTAGATTTTATTCCCTCACTTATAACTTTAATAGCTATTTACTGTGCACGAAGTTTGCTTCAGTAATTGTGTGGGAAGAAGCAACTACAACACTGAACAGAGCACGTTTCTGCCAAAGACCTAGCAGGACAGTGGGGAAAGGACAGATACACAAGTTAATATAGCATAAAGTGTGATGAACATCATGGTAGGAAGAGTTTAGGGTGACCCTACAATCCAGCAATTGCCCTATAGGTGTTTACCCAAAGGACACAAAAATAATTATTCAAAGAGAAATTCAAAGGAATATTCAAATGTATCCCTTTGAATTTTGGCACCCTGATGTTTATAGTAGCATTAATAGTAGCATTTATAGTAGCATTACCAACACTAGCCAAATTATGGGAAGAGTCCAATGTCCATATATTCATTGACTGATGAATGGATGAAGATGTGGTATAGATACACACCAAGTGTGTGCACGCACGCGCGCACACACATACACACACACACACACCCAGAGGAACATTACTTCGCCATAAAAAAATAATGAAATCTTGTCATTTGGAATAATGTAGATGGAGCTGAGAGTATTATGCTAAATGAAAGAGAAAGGCAAATACCTTATGATTTCACTGATATCTGGAATTAATAATACTTGGATGTGAAGGTAACATTCTTTTGGTAAAATTAATAGGAGAGTCTTTTCAAAATAAATTAATATTTGAGTGTGCATAGTACAACCTAAAAAAGCACCTATCCTATTGGCAGCTCAATAAATGTTAGCTGAATCTTAAGTAAATTGTGTTACTAAAGAAAGTAATTTGTTTTAGATCCTAAAGAGAAACTTTCACATCAACTTGAAACTACCTATAAAATAGAGTTCATACGGTAAGCATTCATCTTAAAAATTAGTCAGGGGCTTCATTATTTACCCAATGTCTTTGTACTCATTCCTGTTATCACTAGACACAGCACCTTGGGATTAGACATGATCCTAGGAACAGTTCTACCATTATCAACTGTGTATTCTTGGACATGACTTAACCAGCAATTTAGTCATAATTTATTTATTTATAAAATACTATGTCTTCCTGACAGAATTATTGCGAGGATCAAGCAAGTTAATATCTACAAAAAGATAAAGACCAACATAAATATGAGATTAGCTCACTTCATGATTGGCTGCTAAATAAGTATTTTTATTGAATACACCCATTCTATAAAAGCTGGTTTGAAAGCTCATATTGATTTGAACTACAAATGCTTTGTAAATACTTTTCTAGTTGTTTATACATTCACACCATTAAAATATATCTGCATTCATTTGTGCTATAACCATTTTGCAAGGGTCTCAAGAAATGACTGAACATATATTAAAATAAACAAATAATGTTTGCTTAAATTATGAATTATTTATAATGATAAATTTCTCAAAGAAGGATCCATTTTATCTATCTATTTGAAGTTGTCATCCTTTTGTACAATTATCACATTATTATATAATTGTTTCATTCTCCTTATGGGTTAGGGTGTGAATTAGGGGCTCTTTCCTTAATAAAACTAAAAGACTATACATGTATTTATTAAAAACCAACTATGCCCCTATATGTTTCTCATAATGGCTAAAATAAAAAATAGTAAGAGTACCAAATACAGGCAAGGGTGTAGAGTATCTGGATCAGTCATATTTTACTCGTAGGTATGTGAAATGCTGGAGCCAAACTATACAATAGTTTGGAAGTTTCTTACAAAGCAAAATATGTATGATAAAACCCAGAAATCATACCCTTGGACATTTATTTCAGGGATACGAAAAGTTACTTTTACAGAAAATCCTGCACACTATGAAGTTCATATCACCATTACTTATAATAGTCACAAAATGACATCAACCCAGGTAACATTCAACATGTGAATGGTTATACAAATTGTGGTTCATACATACCAGGGAAAACTATGCAGCACCAAAAAGGAATGTACTGATACATACAACAACCTGATTAAAACTCAAGAGAATCAAGAGAATCATGATGCGTGAGAAAAGCTAATCCCAAAAGAGTCTATATTTTATGATTCTATTTATATAACACCTTAAAATTATATTTCCGAAACAGAGAAAAGACTAGTGTTGCCAGTAGTCTGGAATGGGGCAGGCTTGAGAGGAAAGTGGGTAATGTTTAAAAGAAGAATGAAACTAGACCATTCGCTTACACCACACACAAAGGCAAACTCGAAATGGATGAAAGACCTCAACGTGAGGCAGGAATCCATCAAAATCCTGGAAGAGAACATTGGCAGTAACCTCTTTGACATCAGCCACAGCAACTTCTTTCAAGACAGGTCTCCAAAGGCAAAGGAGACAAAAGCGAAAATGAACTTCTGGGACTTCATCAAAATAAAAAGCTTCTGTACAGCAAAGGAAACAGTCAACAAAACAAAGAGGCAACCCACAGAATGGGAGAAGATATTTGCAAATGACACTACAGACAAAGGGCTGGTATCCAAGATCTATAA
>PITA01031119.1:0-15665 GCA_004023965.1 Spilogale gracilis
CTCTCCCATTCTGTGGGTTGCCTCTTTGTTTTGTTGACTGTTTCCTTTGCTGTACAGAAGCTTTTTATTTTGATGAAGTCCCAGAAGTTCATTTTTGCTTTTGTCTCCTTTGCCTTTGGAGATGTGTCTTGAAAGAAGTTGCTGTGGCCGATGTCAAAGAGGTTACTGGCTATGTTCTTTTCCAGGATTTTGATGGATTCCTGCCTCATATTGAGGTCTTTCATCCATTTCGAATTTGCCTTTGTGGTGGTATAAGAAAATGGTCTAGTTTCACTCTTCTATATGTAGCTGTCCAATTTTCCCAGCACCATTTATTGAAGAGACTGTCTTTTTTCCACTGGATATTTTTCCCACTTTGTCAAAGATGATTTGCCCATAGATTTGTGGGTCCATATCTGGACTCTCTACTCTGTTCCATTGGTCTATTTCTCTGTTTTTTTTGCCAGTACCATGATGTTTTTTAAAATAAAATAAACAAGACCCAACTATACTTTGCCTTTAAGAGAGTCAGTTTGAGTACAGACTACAAACAAAGAGCCTTAATGACCCCAGAGATGGTCACTTGCTGTTTCCCAGTTAAGAAACTAGTTTTTAGCCGAACACATTGCTGAGTATAAACTTCAGCCTGTCCAACAAGGAAACTTAAACAAGGCATACAGGAAACTGCATAACCTATTCAATAGCACCGTCACCATGGTATTTGAACAGAGGGCACAGTCTATAGTTTTCCCCTTTCGCAGAGCAAAACCTGAGGACTCACATGGCCAGAGAATTCAGTGCACACTCCAGTCTGATTTAGGTCCCTAAATAACAAGGTGTTCAGGCCTTGGGCTCCCTCCTATTGCCTCACCAAGACAGGGAAGATAATTCATAGACCCACCTACTCTAAGTCATGTACTTAGTCCTGGACCTCTAGGAAAACTGGTCAGACAACTCAGGAAAACATAGAAACCAACCCACAGCTTTGCTTGGGCAAAAAACAAGGTTAGCAACCCTATCCAACTATTCTCAACCAGCAGCTCCCACACCACACCACACCCAGCCAGTACTTCAGACCTCAGACAGTGGACTCACCTCAAAATACACCCTATACAAACTCCACCTGTCCAAGAACATTACCACCAAGCATATACAAACTGAGCTCACTGGTAAAGAACAATCTCTGCCAAAGCAAGTCTAAAAAGTCTACAAGAGGAGAGCACTTACTCAAATGTGCAGATACCAATTTAAGGAAGGAAGGATGATGAAAATAAGGTAAATGTTATGCCACCAAAGGAAACTAGTAAGACTCTAATAAATGACCCTCAAGAAAAAAATATATATGAACAGTCAGACTAGGAATTCAGAATAATATTCTAAGAAGTTTGGTAAAGTGCAAGAGCACACACACAGACAACTAAACAAAATTAGGGAAGTGATGCATGAACAAAATTAAAATCAGTTCAATAAGAAATAGAAATCTTCAAACCCAAAACACACACAAAGAAATCAATAGCAAGCTTCAAAAGCAGACTTGTTCAGATGTAAGAAAGAATCAAGGACCTAAAAGACAAAACATGAAATCATATATCCAGAAAAAGAATGAAAAAGAGTGAAGAAAGTCTGTGGAATAGATGAGATACACAATATCTTCATTATGAGAATTTCAGAAGAAAGGGATAGAAAATGTATTAAAAACAACACTACAAAAAAAAAAAAAAACACTACATAAAAACTTTCTCCGAGTTTTCAGAGAGAGAAATGGAAATCATACATATGAAACTTAAAAGACCTCAAATAGTCAAGTTCAAATAGCACTATTTTTATAATTATTAGGACATTATAATTGTTATGTTAAAAGTCAAATACAAAACAAAGTTGAAAGTAGCAAGAGAAAAAAAATAGAATTTGCATGGAAGAGAATTTGCATAATACTACTAGCTGATTTCTCAACAAAAACTGTTCAGGTCTGGAGAGAATGGGATAGTATATCCAAAGTACTCAAAGAATAAAACTATCAACCAGTATATTATACATAGAAAAGTTGTCCTTCCAAAATGAAGGAAAGATGAAAATTTGCCTCAGAAACAAAAGCTGAGGGTGTTTTTATCAATCCTATCTTACAAAATGCTAAAGGGAGTTCTTTGTATAGAAGTAATAGGATGTTAATCAACACAGTAACTCCATAAGAACATAAGGTAGATTAAATCCTGCTGGTAGTGATAGACATAAAATTAAAATCAGATTCTATAGTATGGTAATGCTGATTCATACTCACTTACAACTCTGACTTAAAAGTTAAAAAAACAAATATAATAAAACCAACCAGAATTACAATGATTTGTTGTTAGTTCCACAAAACATGTACACTGTAACCAAATAACCAATAGCCAAAAGATGAGGAGAGGAAGTAAATATGTGAAACGTAAAGATTTGATCAAAGATATCAGTTTAAGATGGGATGTTCCAATTTTATATTTCATGTAATCCTCATGATATCTATAAGAAAAAATGCATACTAATTACACAACGGGACATGATAAGAGTTAAAGTATACTCACATCAACAAAAATAAAAACACAACAAACAAGAGCAAGAAAAGAAATAACAATGGATCTACAAAATAGCCAGAAAACAACACACACAATGGCAATAGTCCTTATTAATAATTACTTTAAACTCTCTAATCAAGAGACATGTAATCAATGGCTAGATGGATAAAAACATATTTCTATGACATGCTGTCTATAAGAGACTCACCTACAAGAGACACATAAACTGAAATCAAAGAGATGGGGAAAGAGATTTAAACAAATAGTAAGAAAAATACAAAACAAAGCACTGTGACTAGCTATGCTTAAGTCTGAAAAATAAACTTTACAAAGAGAAAAGAGAGAATGGTCATTATTTAATAAAAGGGTCAATCCATTAAGAAGATAGAACAATTGTAAATGTTAATGCACCTAATATTAAAGCACCTATATAAAGCAAAAAGAAAGCCAGAAGGAAAAATTATAAAAGCAATATAACAATAGTTGGAGATTTCAATACCCCACTCTCAAGAATGGTGAAATCATCCAGACAGAAAAATTAATAAGGAAAAAAATGTCCTATCAGACAAGAGCAGAATACACATACTTTTCAAGTGCATATGGAATGTTTTCAGGAATACACTATATGTTAGATAACAAATCTTGTCAAATTCAAGAATATTGAAGTATATTCTCTAATCACAATGATATGAACCAGACTTTAATAACAAGAAAGTGTTTAAATTCATCAATCTATGGAAAATAAACAACACACTCCTGAACAACCAAACAAGAAAATCAAGCATCTATAGACAAATAAAAAATGGAAACACAACAAACCAAATTTACAGAATGCAGCAAATGCAGATTTAAAAGGAAAATTCACAGCAACAAATGCCAACCTCAATTAAGGAAAAAAAAATCTTAAATAAAAATCCTAACTTTCCAATGAAAGGAACAAGGAAAAGGAACTAAGTCCAAAGTTAGCAGATGAAGGGAAACAATAAAAATTAGAACCAAATGATAGAACAAGAAAGCAAAAGATTTTTTAAAAACTAAGTGTTGATTCTTTGCAGAACTATCAAAATTGACAAACTTTTACCTAGACCAACTAAGGAAAAGAGAAAAGACCCAAATCAACAAAATTATAAATGAAAAATGGGACATTATAAAACTGATACCACAGATTTACAAAATATCAGTAAGAGGCTACTATGAACAACTATATGCCAACATATTTGACAACCAAGAAGAAAGGGAAAAATCTTAGAAACAATACAACTTAATACATATGAATTGGGAGAAAATAAAAAACATGAAGAGTACCATTAATAGTGAGACTGAATCAGTAATCAGGAATCTCCCAACAAAGAGAAACCCAGGACCAGATAGTTTTACTGATGAATTTTTATCAAACATTTAAAGAGTAATTAACATCAATTCATCTCAAGCTCTTCTCCAAATCCCAAAAAATGAAAAGGGAAAACTTTCCAACATCTTTTACAAGGCCAGCATTCCTCTGATGCCGAAACCAGAAACAGACTATCACACCACCAAACAAACTATAGACTAAAATACCTAATAAATAGAGATGTAAAACCTCTCAGTAAAATACTAGCAAACCAAATTCAACAGCACATTACAAAGATCATACACAATGGGGGTTGTGGGTGGCTCAGTCAAAATAAGTTGCTGCCTTCAGCTCAGGCCATGATCCCAGGATCCTGGGATCAAGCCCCACATCAGGCTGTCTGCTCAGCTGAAAGTCTGCTTCTCCCTCTCCCTCTGCTGCTCTCCCTGCTTCTGCTCTCTTGTTCATGTACTCTCTCTTAAATAAACAAAAAGATCTTTAAAAAAATGATCATATACCATAAGCAAGTAAGAATTATCCTGGATTACAAGGATGCTTCAACATATGCAAAACAATGTCATGCACACAGTAATAGAATTAAAGGGAAAAAAACCTCCTTCCAAAATAAGGAAAATAAGGGAAAAAATAAGAAAAAAAACCTCTATTCAAAATGAAACTATTAGTAAACTAGGCATAGAAGGAACGTACCTGTTGGGTCTGGTCCAACACAATGACATAGGAAGACCATCAACTTATCGTCTCCATGGACACATCAAATCTATACTTATTTATAGAGAAATCCCTCCTAAAGAATTCAAGGCTTACTGAACAGCTTCTTCAGAAGAAAAGACCACATAGAGAACTGAAAGACAGGCAGAGACATAGTAATAAAGAGAAACCACCAACACCCAACACTGTGAACTACAGTGGGAAGAACAGTATTAAAGGGAGGTGAGTAGATTAATCTACTTGAAGGACGGGGGGGGGGGGGACTGTTTTAGAAGAGCAACTTGTGTATAGAAGATCTAGCCCTAAAATTCCACCAAATGGCAGAGGAGTTGCTGGAAGTCTCTCCGGGTCAGAACAGCTGGTGAGTGCAATGGTTTACACTTCCCAACCCCCAAACCTTAATGGTGCAGATCACAGTGGAGTTTCAGGTAACACAGTCTGTTACCTCACAGTGGAGTTTCAGGTAACATAGTCTGTTGCCTCAACCAAAACTGGGCCCCTATGCTACACCAGCCTGGATGTCATGGGGCACAGGGGAAAATCCGTGGTTTAAAGAAGCATTGAGGGTATAGGATCTAGCCCTAGAACCTTGCCAAGTGGCAAGAGAGCTGCTCGCACTCTTTCTGAAATGGGGGTTTACTGAGCAGCCTGATTTACATTTAACCTCACCTTTGATATCAGAGAGGGGGTGGAATACAAGCAGGCACCCTAGTTGACCTACCACCTCAGTGACCTGGGCCCCTAGACCACACAAACCCCAGCTGTCCAACCAAAATGGCCCCAAGGCAGCAAACACAGGGACAACCTGGTCAGTGCTCACTACAGCTTCGGTTATTGCACCCAGGTGATAGAGAAGATTTCCGGACCTGTAGCATTTCAGCTGAAGACAGCTTGCTAGGGCACTCCTAGCTCAGAACACTATAGAACATCCTAGTCCATGCCTGATTTGTGTGTATTTTGGCTACAGCCCTGCCAAAGACCCTCTGTATGGAGCACCTTGTGACACCTTACCATTCACCACACCTTGGCTCCAGTCACCACACCTATATTCCTCTCATGCTGAAAAGAGTGGGACATACTGGCTTGTACCTACTTCAGCTGGCACCTGCCATGGTTCGCTCTGTGTGAAGAACCCCAGGACCCTTCAGGCCCACACCCACTTCAGCTCCAGCCATTCATTGGAGCAGCTGAAGTATGGAAAGCAGTGGGACCTCCAGCCCTTATGAGACACAGCTCCAGCAAGTTAGTCCAAGTCCCCAGGCACCTACAGTAGACACAGAAAATGACCAGACACAAAACCATTCCTTCAAGGAATGGTAGATGTTCTACCTAATGCATAGTAACCTAATAGGAAAAGTAGGTGTTCTACCTAATTCATAGTAACAGACACAGCAAGACAAGCAAATTGGAAAGAAAGAAGAGTTTGTTCCAAATGAAAGAATACAAGCCTCAAAAAAGGAGCTAAATGAAAGTAAGATAAACAATAGGTATCAGAGAAAGTATAAAGTAATGATCATAAACATGCTCACCAGAATGGAGGAAAGAGTGGGAGAACTCACTGAGAACTAAAACCAAGAAATAGAAAATATAAAAAGTAACCAATCAAAACTGAAGAGAAAGCAACCGAAATAAAAAATACACTAAAGGGAATCAACAGATGGGTGGATGCTGAAAAACAGATCAATCTGCAAGTCAGGGTATAAAGAGCACCCAAGGTGAACATCAGAAAGAAAAAAAAATGAAAAAATGAGGATAACTTGTGGATCTCTTGAACAACATTAACTGAACAAACATTTGCAGTTTTACAAAGACAGAAAGGAGCAGAAAACTTTCCTAACTTGGGAGAGAAAACAGACATCTGGGTTAAAGAATCACAAAGAGCTCCACACAGGTAAACTTAAGGACCACACCATGATACCTAACATTTAAAATGCCAAAGGTCAAAGATGAAGAAAAGCAAGAAGTTACTTAGGAAGCTAACACCAAAAGGCTCTTAGCTGATTTTTGAGTAGTAACTTTGCAGGCCAGAAGGGAGCATCTTGATATATGCAAACAGCTGAAAGGGACATGCCCAGACCAAGCATACTCTACTTGAAAAAGGTTATCATTTAGAATTGAAGGAGAGATGATGAGTTTCCTCAAACAGGCAGAAGTTAAAGAAGTTAGGGGGGTTGGGTGTCTCTGTCAGTTGGGCATCTGTCTTCAGCTCATTTCAGCATCCCAGGGTTGTGGGATTGGCCAGCATTGGGCTCTGTGCCAGCAGGGTACCTGCTTCTCCCTCTCCTTTTGCCTGCCACTCTCCCTACTTGTGATCCCTCTCCCTCCATGTCAAATAGAAAAATAAAATCTTTAAAAAAAAGTTAAAGAAGTTCATCACCAATCAACAAGTCTTATAGTACATGTTAAATGGCCTTTTTAAGTGGAAAAAAAAATAAGTAAACATAAGAAAAATATTAATAAAAAGCGAAACTATTACAACATATGCATAAAGTGAGGGAGGACTACAGAGGAAAGAAGTTCTGTCAGTACATCTTTCAGGTGACCATCAATTAATATAGATTGCAACAGACTTATTATGCACTATATGACTGCTATAGTAACTGCCACCTAAAAACCTAACACAAAAAATAAAAAGAAAGGCACGTATGGCACCACAGAAAGTCAACAGTCATAAAGAGGTCAAGAAAGAAACAGAAGAAATATCAAACTGGAAAACATGTAAAAAAAATGGCAACAAATACCTATCGATTATTTATTATGTATTTTAAAGATTTATTAGAAAGAGCAGGGGAAAGAGCAAAGGGAGAAAATCTTCAAGCAGACTCCCCACAGAGCACAGAACCCCAGGCAGAGCTCAGCTGCACAACCCATGAGATCATGACCCGAGCCAAAACCAAGAGTTGGATGCCTAAATGACTGAACCGCCCAGTTGTCCTTCAATTGTTACTTTAAATGTAAATGGTCTAAAGGCTCCACTCAAAAGATATAGGTGGAAGAATGGATAGAACACAATCTATTTATTTACTGCCCAAAGAGATTCACTTCAGATATCTGACACATACAGATTCAAAGTGGAAGGATGAAAAATATATTCAGTACAAATGGAAGAAAGAGAAAATACTGTAAGACAGATATAGGAGGGTATTACCTAATGATAAAAACACAAATCCCAGACTATTTGAGAAGAAAAAAAAGACACAAAGTTAGAAAAAAGAATCAACAACTGACACCACAGAACTACAAAAGATTATAAAAGATGATTACAAAAAACTATGTGCCAAAAAATTGAACAAAGTAGAAGAAATGGATAAATTCTGAGAAACATACAGTCCCTCACACCTGACTCAGGAAGAAATAGAAAATCTGAAGAGAGCAATTACTAGTAACAAAATTGAAATGGTAATCAAATAGCTCTCAAGTAACAAGCCCAGTACCATATATATTCACAGGTCAACTCTACCAAACATTTATAGAAGAGTTAATATCTATTCTCAAACTACTTCCAAAAACTAAAAGAGGAAAGAATGCTTCCAAATACATTCTACAAGGCTACCATGGCGTGATGTGAAAAGACATAAAGACATCACCAAGAAAGAAAACTATAATAGGCCAACATTCCTGATGAATATAGAAGCAAAAATTCTTTTTTTTAAAACACTTTATTTATTTATTTATTTGAAAGTAAGAGAGCATGATTGGGGTGAGGAAAAGAGGGAGAAACAGACTCCCTACTAACCACCAAGGAGCCTGATGCAGAGCTCCATCCTGGGACTCCAGGATCATGACCAAGCTGAAGCAGACACTTAACCAACTGAGCTATGTAGGTTCCCTAGACTCAAAAATTTTAACAAGATATTAGCAAACCATATTCAACAACACATTGAAAGGATCATTCACCATGATCAGGTAGGATTTACTCCAGGGATGCAAGGATGGTTTAATATTCACAAATCAAAGTAATATATCTCATCAGTGAGAACACAAATCATATGATTACTTCAAAAGATACAGAAAAATCACTGAACAAAATTCAGTATCTTTTCATAATAAATACACTAACAAAGTGCATTTAAAGGTAACACTTGAGGGGCGCCTGGGTGGCTCAGTTGGTTGGGCGACTGCCTTCAGCTCAGGTCATGATCCCAGAGACCCAGGATCTAGTCCCACATCGGGCTCCCTGCTCGGCGGGAAGCCTGCTTCTCCCTCTCTCACTCCCCCTGCTTGTGTTCCCTCTCTGGCTGTGTTTCTCTCTGTCGAATAAATAAAATCTTTAAAAAAAAAAAAAAAAGGTAACACTTGAAGGTATCAAAGGCCAAATATGAAAAATCTACAGCTGATATCATACACAATGGTGAAAATCCAAGAGCTTTTCCTCTAAGTTTAGGAATAAGGCAAAGTGGTCTACTCTCATCACTAATACTGAGCATAATACTGCAAGTCCTAGCCAGAAATCAGATTTTAAAAAAGGAATAAAAAGCCCAAACTGGTAAGAAGGAAGAGAAACTGTTGTTTGCAGATGACATGATACTATATATAGAAAACCATAAAGACAACCAAAAAGATATTTGAATAAATGAATTCAATAAAATAATAGGATAAAAATTAATACAAAGAAACTAGTTGTGTTTTACTAATAATGAAATACCAGAAAGAGAAATTAAGAAAACAATTATATTTACAATGGCACCAAAAAGAAGAAAATACCTAAGAATAACCTTAACCAATGAGGTGAAAGACCTGTTTTGTGAAAACTGTGAAACCTAAATAAGAGCAAATAAAGATGACACAAAGGGAAAGATCCTCCATGTTCACGGACTGGAACAATTAATATTGTTAAAGGTTCATATCAGTCAATGGAATCCTTAAGAAAACACCAATAACATTTTTCATACAACTAGAACAAACAAACCTCAAGTTTATGGGGAACCACAGAAGACCTAGAATAGCCAAAGAAATCTTGAGAAAGAACAATGAAGCTGGAGGTACCACAATCTCAGATTTTAAATTATATTACAAAGCTTTAGTAATCATAACAGTATGTTACTGGCACAAAATAGCCAGAAAGATCATTGGATCAGAATAACGGGCCCAGAAATAAAGTCACACATATTTGGTCGATTAATCTTTGACAAAGGTGGTAAGAATATTCAATGGAGGAAAACACAGTCTTCACTAAATCATGCTGGGAACACTGGATAGCTACATGCACAAGTATAAAACTTAACCACTGTCATACACAATGCTCAAAATAAACTCAAAATCGATTAAAAACTTAAACATATGACTTGACATAATAAAATTCCTAGAATAAAAGATAGGCAGTGTTTTTGACATTGGTCTTAACAATATTTTTCTAAATATGTCTTCCCAGTAAAAGGCCAGTAGCAAAAATAAACCTTTGGGACTACACCAAAATGAAAAGCTTTTGCACAGAAATACCATCAAAAAAATGAAAAAGCAACCCAATGAATGGGAAATTATGTTGAAAATGACATATTTGATAAAGAGTTAATAATTCAAAATATATAAAGAACTTTTAGAATTCAACACAAAAAAACACCAATGTGATTTACAAATAGCTAGAGAATGAGAATATATATTTTTTCCAACAAAGTCATACAGATCATCTACAGATACATGTACAGATGCTGAACACCACTAATCATCAAGGAAATTCAAATCAAAACCACAATGAGGTATCACTTAACATTTGTAAGAATGGCTAGCTTTAAAAAGAACAAGTGTTGGCAAAGATATGGAGAATATTGAACCTTTGTCCATTACCGGTGGAAATGTAAATTGGTGCACCAACTGTGGAAAATAGTAGGGTAGTCCCTCAAAAAAATTAAAAACAGAAATACCATATGATTCAGTAATTTCAATATTGAATATTTACCCAAAGAAAAGGAAAACACTAATGCAAGAAAATATATACCCCAAATTAACTGTAGCATTATTTACAATAGCTAGGTTATGGAAGCCAGCCAAGTGTATACCCATAGATTAATGAATAAGTAAGACATGGTTGTATTTAGATACACAAGTTCTTTATACATTTTCAGATGAAGAAAATGATCCCATTTATGATAGTATCAAAAATAACAAAATACTTAGGAGTAAATTTAACCAAGAAAGAAGATCTTTACTTTGAAAAATTAAATATTTTATGAAGGAAAATGTAGAGACCCAAATAAATGTAAAGATAACCCACACTTATGGTTTTTAAGAATTAATATTGTTAAAGAGACTACACTATCATCTATTCATTCAATTCAATCCTATCCAGATTCAAAAAGCAGTTTTTACAGAAACAGAAACATCCTGAAATGTATATGGAAACACTCAACAATCTCAAATAACCAAAGCAATCCTGAGAAAGAAGAACACAGAGAGAGACCTCATACTTATTGACTTTGAGCTCTATGATCAAGATCTAATAATCAAAATAATATATTTTGAGTATAAAAACAGATATATAAAACCAATGTAACAGAATCAAGAGCCCAGAAATAAGCCCAAGCATATATGGTCAACCAGTATATAACAAGAGTCAAAAATACTTATGGAGAAAAGGCAGTCTCATTAATAAGTGGTTCTAGGAAAACTGGATATTCACATGTTAAATAGTGAAACTAGACCTGTACCATATACCACTCACAAAATGAATTAAAAACTTAAATATAAGGTCTAAAACTATAAAGCTTCTCAAAGAAAACCTAGGAAAATGTTCTTCAACATGGGTCTTGGCAATGATTTTTTTGGATGTGATACCTAAAGCGCAAGCAACTACATAAATAAGAGAAGTGACATCAAACGAAAAAGCTTATGCTCAGCAAAAGATCAACCAACAAAATGAAAATGCAATCTACAAAATGGGAGAAAATATTTGTAAGCCATCAACACACACACATACACAGGAATATCTTCTAGGCATAAAACAAAACATAACAAAGCATTACAAAAACAAGTAACCTGTGCCACTTGCAAAAACATGAATGGATCTTGAGGGCCTTAAGCAAAGTGAAATAAGAGAAAAACAAATACTATATAATCTCACATGTGTAATCTAAAAACACACAACAAAAATAGATTTGTTTTTGCCAGTTGTGGGGGCTCAGGAGTAGGACTAATTGGATGAATGTTCAAAAGGTACAAACTACCAGTTTTTAGATAAATATGTCTAGGGATGTAATATAAAACTTGATTACTATAGTTAACCCTGCTATATGACATGTATATGTGTGTATCTATAGGTTATATATGTTAGTATATATACACATATGTATGTGTATTTGTGTATATATACATGTGTATGTATGTGTGTATATACATATATATCTTTACCATTTATAGTGTAAATCCTAAATGTCCTTATCATAATGGAAAATAGTATTGTGTTCATATAATGGATGTTAACTAAACAAGTTGTGTTAATTGTTTCATTATATATTTAAGTTCATCATTATGATGTACACCCTAAGCTTATACAGTGGTATATAGCACTATATCTCAATAAAAATTGGAGAAAAAAGTTATGATCCTCTCAGGAGATAAAGAAAAAGCATTTGACAAAATATAATTCTTTTTTTTTAATTCTCTTATTAGAATCTTGTTAACTACAAAATATGGGGCTGCCATTATGTTTTCATTAAAGCAACTTTTATGATAGAAACCCTGAAAAAATAGGTGTAAAAATAACATCCCTAAACATAATAAAGCACAGACTAATAGTTAGCATTAAACTTAACAGTAAAAACTGATATCTTGTTCCTGCTCTGAGACGAAAGATAAGAATGCCCACTCCCACTGCTTGTATTCAACACAGTACGGCAAGTCCTAGCTAGAGCAATTAGGCAAACCAAAGAAATAAAAGGCAACCAAATTGAAAAGGAAGAGGTAAAATAGTTGTTATTCACACATGATATGCTGTTATATATAGAAAACATTATTGACTCAACTGAAAAACTGTTCAAACTAACCAATAAATTCAGTGAAGTTGCAGGACATAAAATCAACATGCAGAAATCAGCTGCATTTCTATGCACTAACAAAACAGGTAAAGAAACTATCTCATTCAGAAAAGCACAAAAATCAATAGTGCACTTGGAATATAACCATATGCAGAAAAATGAAATTTGATTCCTCTCACACACCATTTACAAAAATTAAGTCCAAATAGATAAATACTTCAACATAAGAGCTCCTACTATAAAGCTTCTAGAAGAAAACATAGTAAATAAGCTCTTTGACAATGGTTTTGGAAATTATTTTCCAGCTACGACACCAAAAACATGTGATACAACAACAAAAATCAACAAATGGCACTATAACAAACTGAAAAGCTTCTGCACGGCAAAAGAAATTATCAAGAAAATAAAAGGGCAGTCTATAGGATGGGATAAAATATTTTCAAGCCATCTATCAGATAGGAACTAATATCCAAAATACATAATGATTTCATACAACTCAGTAACAAAAAAATCCAATTAAAAACATGGGCAGAGAAACTAGTTATTTTTTCCAAAGAAGTCACCCAAAAGGCCAAAAGGTACCTGAAAAGGGGCTCAACAGTATTAATCATCAGGGAAATGCATATCAAAGCCATGAGGCATCACCTTATGACTGCTAGAATGGCTGTCATCAATTAAGTAGGGAACTAAGTGTAGGTAAGGATATGGAGAAAAGGAACCCCTGCGCTCTGCTGGTGGGATTGTAAATTGGTTCAGCCATTGTGGAAAACAGTATGGAAGTTTCTCATAAATTAAAAATAAAACTACCATATGTTTCAGCAATTCCACACATGTGTAAATATCCCAATGATATAAAAATAGGGTATCTAAGAGATATGTGCACTTACATGTTCACTGCAACATTATTCACAAAAGCCAATTTTTGAAAACAATGTGTGTTCATCAACACATAAATGGATAAAGAAAACATTGTAAGAGTTCTATGAAGAAGGCAAAGTAGGAGGATCCTGAGCTTATCTCCCACAGGCACAACAAGGAAACTAGATATATCACAACTCAATATGCAGAATGGATCTTCCACCATTAAAGACATAAAGGTGAAGCTATATAAGGAAGGGTAGGAGGGGCAGAGATATGGTCTGGAACCAAATTCCTGGCACAACGGCACACAAGCAGAAGGCATATCATAGACATAAAGGTCTTCCCCAAGGAGTGAAGAGATCAAGCCCTACATTGGGCAACCCTGGTTCTGGCAATGTGCACCAGCAAGACACATCTGTCAGCCTTTGAAAACCAGTAGAGCTTAACTCCAGAAAAGTGGCAGAGCTACAGAAAATGAAGCTACGCAGAGCCATTTGAAAAGCACCTGTGTTATGTGTGAAGGCAATTGATTAATTTTGGGGTAAATGCCAGATGGGAAGAGACATGTAGGAGCTTTCTCTGGGGAGAGATATACTGGCAGGCACCTTATATTTTTGCCCTCCTTCAGCCTAGCTGACTGGATGCTTGCAGGAGCCAGTTCTGACACTGTCCTTCTACTTTATTAGCACCCCTTCTCTGCCCCAGCTTTCCCCTAAAGACCCACCTGCCTTCCCCAACAGACACGCCTCCTAAGCACCTCCAGTCCCACCACACCTAGATGTCAGCCTTTGTTGGAACTGGCATCCCCCAAAAGTGACAACTACCCACCAGCATGCCTACAACAGTTGCAGTTCACTCACAAAAGGAGGGTGCATGCAAATCACAGTTCAAAACAGACAGCCTGCATCTGGTGACTGAAGGCCTTGCACTACTGGGCTCCACAGGATGCTTTCCTATGTAAAGCCTCCACTTTCAAGGCAAGGAGACCTGTCTGTCCTCATACATAGAACCAAAAAGAGAGCCATACAAAATGAAGGGATAAGGAATATATTCCAGTGAGATAATAAGGCAAAATTTCAGAAAAAGAGCCAAACAAAATGGAGACTACCTGATAAAAATTTCAAAGTAATGGTCATGAAGATGTACACTGTATTTGAGAAAAGACTGAATGAAAGTAGAATTTCAACAAAGAGAAACAAATTTTTAAAAAGAACCAATCGGATAACTAAAATGAAAAATACACTAGATTAGAAGATGAAAAATGGAAAAGTAATCTGGAAGACAAAGTAGGTAATAAAGAGCACCCAAGCTGAACAGCAAAAAGAAAAAAGGTGTTTTTGTTTTGTTTGGTTTGGTTTTTTTGTTTGTTTTCAGGAAAAAAAGAATTTTTAAAAATGAGGACAGGTTAAAGGAATAATGGGATATCAAGTGTACTAACATTCAGCTTGTACAAGTCCCAAAAGGAGAGGAGAAAGAGAGAAGGGGGCAGAAAGCTTATTTGACAAAATAATAGCAGTTAAATTCCCTAATCTGCAAAAGGAAACAGACATCCAAGTTTAGGAAGCACAGACATCTTCCAAAAATATGAACCCTGGGACGCCTGGGTGGCTCAGTTGGTTAAGCCACTGCCTTCGGCTCAGGTCATGATCCTGGAGACCCGGGATCGAGTCCCACATCGGACTCCCTGCTCGGCAGGAAGCCTGCTTCTCCCTCTCTCACTCCCCCTGCTTGTGTTCCCTCTCTGGCTGTGTTTCTCTCTGTCAAATAAATAAAATCTTTAAAAAAAAAAAAAAATATGAACCCGAGGAGGGAAGACGGCAGAAGGCCAGGTGACCGCATTTCGGGGAGTCCCCTGAAGTGAGCTCAATTCCTGCAAAAAGCACTACAGGAACACTGTGAACACCCACAAAATCAGCCTGAAATGTGGTATTTCGCACTTCTGGATCACCACGGGGGACAAGAACCATTGGCAAAGAGGTAGAGAGAAGTGAGAGCGATTGGAGGGTTACCCCCAGAGACAAGGGGCGTGGCGGGGGGGGGAAGACCGCAGAGACAACCCATTGAAAGGCAATACCCCAGCACAAAGTGCTCCATGTTCAGGGAACAACAGCAGATTATGGTCTGATTCAAAGCAAACAGAAACAGAGTGCCTGAGGGGCAGCTGGGGAAACAGGGTTATAGTTCTGCAGAGAGAAAGTGCATCCCAGTGCCCAGCGAGGGAACTCGGCAGAGCCTGGAATGCCC